>JARHVA010003596.1:752500-905000 GCA_037957365.1 Torreya grandis | reverse complement strand
AAATGACTATACATCAAGTTTATCTCTAGGATATTAGGATCATAGGATGCTACCATGTGGCATCATATTGGTGACATATAATCGTAGAGTTTCTTGTATAGAGTTTGAAACCTCTAGACTAGTAGGCTCATGGGGTATTGTCATGTGGCATCATCTCGATGACTCATGATCTCAAAGTGGGCCATACAAAGTGTGAGGCCTATAAGTTAGTGGGATAGTAGGATGTTACCATGTGGCACCATCTCAACAATTTGTAATTTTTGGGCTATATATGCAATGCAAAATCTTGTTAGACCAATGGGTAAGCATTAATATGCTACATAGAAATATAGATCCATGGGAGCTCAAGGAAAAGATAGTCTAGACTTGGAGCCATAAAATACACCATGTTATTAATAAATACATTAGCTAGGACCTATGTTTAAATTAATGGTCATTTCAATGTCATAATTGTAAAAATATTTTGTGCCTACTCAAGAATCTTTATGAGTGCTAACCAATAAATCAAGACTATGGCCTTTGGATTTATAGCATGATCTGATTATGAAAATTATGGTAGTGGTATGGATTACATGAGTGTTATGATTAACATGAATTCTATTTTATGCCTATGTTTGTGCTTGGATTCTTGTGTTTTAACTATGTCATGCTTATTTTTAAGGAAAAAAATGGGCATGATATTTTGTTATTAGAGCACAATTGCAACACCAGGAGCTCTGGGTGAATTTTTTTATTGTTATGGATTTATGGTTTCCACTTGGTTATTAATGAATTATTATTCACATGTAATATGAGATGAGGATGTTGATCATGTCATGAGTTATATCCCCTTAGAGATAATGAGCCTCCCAATTAGCCAAACTAAATGATATTAGGCCAAAACACCTTCTAGCCATGTAATAGATGAGAGATGTCTTGAAAGAAAGATTGTCCATAATGTAGCATGAGGAAAAGAGGAACTCTCCATGACATTACTAGGATGATGAATAATGAGTAAAAATATAAAGGTCTAGGATTCTTCCCCATAACCATTTTATAGGTGATATAGTTGAAGTGCATCCCCATGGTGAGCATTATGAGAGGAAAAATATGGACCCTCCTCCTAGACCTATGCTTAGTGATTTGGAAAAATATCTTATCAGAGTTCACCCTCATACTTTTGATGGTACTCAATAAGGATTTATAATACAGGCCTAGTTCACAAGTATGAGGGGATGTTTTACATTATATGACTATGACTCCAAAGGGAAGGCCTATTTGGGCACTCACTTGATTCATGATGTAGCTAAGATGTGGTGGGAAGGTGAGGAGCATAAGCTCCACTTGACATAAACATACCTCACTTAGGAATAATTTGAGTATTTTAGAGCATGATAATTATTACCCCATTATGTGCATAAGAAGGTGGATGAGTTCCATGACTTGTGACAAGGGAGTGGTGTGACAAGGGAGTGGTATGGTGGCATAGTATGAGTGTCATTTTTTAGATTTGATAAGATATGTGTAGGGTTACATAGATGAGATGATCCAAGTAAATAGGTTTATTAGATGCCTAAATATTTTAGTGGTTGGCACAATGCACATTTTAGCTCCCACTACCTTAGTAATGGCATTTGAGAAGGCCTATTTGGCTGACGATTCTTATGGGAAGACTTACGAGGCTCAAGATAAGTTTTAAGGAAAATTTTTATCTTATCATGACTCAAGGTTTCAATTTACACAACTTACACCTAGGGGAGGTTGGAAAGTGGATCAACCCAACTTTATACCCCCTCAACAACCTTGATAAGAGATAAATCACTCTGGATGGATTAAGAGTAGGAATTTGATTAATGAATATCACTAGAGGTGAGGTGAGACTAGCTCTCAAAATTTTCAATATTTAAGGACTATGTAGGATCCTTAATTTAATTAGGCAAGACCTTCGAGATCAATTGCTTCATTTGGACCTAGAATAGCTAAAACTCCCTTAGGGAGATACCTAAAAATGTTGATTACTTCATGTGCTAATATTTTGATCACTTTGCACATAATTTTCCTCTTTTACCATCATCTATCAGTACATAGAAGGCCTTAATGTCAGAGCAGACAGTGGGTGATGTGGATCGAGGACATAAGATCTATGTAGTGGTGGATGGCCACCAAGATGAGCACCAATAAAGGGTCATTGAGATAATAGGTAAGATACAAGAAATTTTTATTTTTATTTTTTTCCTTCAAGAGATTTGTATTCCTTTATTTATCTTTCTATTGTGGACCATTTTGGGTTAGTGGCTAAAATGCAGTGGAGTTAGCCTCAAGGGCCAAGGTGTCCATTAGTTCCTTGGTGATATGTTGTGTTTTATACCTAGGTATCTTTTCCACTACCTTATACTTGCACATAATTACATTAGGAACATATGATGTTGTCTTGGGAATGGATTAGCTTTCACCTCATGAATCCAAGTTGAATTGTCATGATAAGGTTATCAAATGTGAAGATAACCTTAGGAATTGCATGGTAATATATATAGTTGATAAATTTGTTTCCCTTTGCATGATCATTGTGATGTAGTTTAAAATAATATTGATGAAATTTTTCAAGATGTTTCCTATCACCCCAAGATTGATTTTTAGACTCAAAGAGTCAATCATTTCTTGAAAGACATGTTGTGCATGTATGTTATAGACCAACAATCCCATTGGGAAGATTATATGTTTCTTATTGAATTTGATTATAATAATAAATTTCATAATTCAATTAATATGGAACCTCTATAGGATTTTTATGGTTAATCCTATATAACCCCACTTAATTTTGACTAACTTAAATATAGATTCATGATTTTCCCTACCATGTTGGAAGACATGAAGTGTCAAGTGGTTATGATTAGATAGTATTTTGAGACTACCAAGGATTGACAGAATAAGTATAAAGATGTAAATATATTTAATCAACATTTTAATGTTTGTGATAAAGTTTTATTTAAGATTAGACCCAAAAAAATCCACATTCATTATGTAAAAGGGTCAAATTTGGCACCTCATTTTTTGGGGTAATTTGAGAACTTAGAGATAATTAGCCTAGTACTCTATAGACTAGACTTGCCACCTAGTATATCTCATATCCATAATGTATTTCATGTTCTTATTTTTTAGTATCATGTTGCTAACATTTCTCATATATTGGATTGGATGGCATTTCAGGTTGAGACTAAAAGGGCTATGACTTTGGATCCCATCAAGATTTTAACACATAGGACACTAGCACTTTGAGGTAAAGACCTAGATTAGGCCAAGGTCCAATTGGACAAATATGATGAATCTATAGCAACTTATGAATATATCACACCTTTGAGTATTTTTTATCCTTAAATATTTCAAATACTTCTATGTGTAAGTCTATTTAATGGAAGGGGGATGTAAGGCCCCATTTTGCATAGTGCTCATATTTGGGAAAGATGACTATGGAACTATGACTCATATGTTATAATTATTGAATTTTGTTCTTAAGTCACATCCAACTAATATATTCAAGGATTTAAGAAGTATTTTCATGTTATGGTAACCATTAGAAAGACATATTATGAATCATGTTTTATTTATCACTCCTAATTTGATAAACTGGAAATTAATTGTATATTAAAGAACATGAAATTACTTATTTGAATATGATATTCTATGAATGTTTTATTATGGATAATTGATTAAAATTGAATTGTTTAATTAATTTTTTTTTATTTGGATATTAGGTTAGAGGAATTTGATGTGTACATTTATTGTGCAAGAATAGGAAAAGGGACAATGAAGGAAAGAGACTATGCCAATCATGGATTTATCACTTATCAATTTACCTAAACCTATTTTATGTAATCATATGCCTTATCTGACACCTTTTATAACTTTGATTATGTTTTAGGTAGTTATCCTTTAATCTTGGTGGGTGAAACTTTTTATCGCCTAGCCTTAAGATCTTGTGGCTAACATCTAAATTGTCTATTGGCCAACTAATGAATCTTACATTGAATTATTTAGGATAAAATCAAGTTTTAATAGAGGTTATTGAGCCTTATAATCAACCATAGAGTCTGAAAGATCCACCATACACCTTAACTACACATGGAAAAGAATGTCCCTTAATGAGGCATGGGTTGATAATCGACTGGTGGTTAGTTGATTCTTGAACATATATATATATATAGAAGTTGAGTTCATTTAGTTCATGACTTTTTGAAATTTTAACAAATTTTTGACAAGAAGTTAGATATATAAATATAAGGAGAAGAATAGAAAGATAGGAGGAATGAGTTAGGGAAGTTGAACCTAGACGTCTAGAAGATAGTGCCTAGGTGATCATGGACTCAATAGGTGGATTATATATTTGACTTATGATTTTGGTTACTTTCTTATGATGAAATGATTATGTTTTTCTTGATTTTTTCTTTCCAAATAATAATACCACTTGGTCTATTTTGTCTATTTTATTGTCTACCCATGGTTGTGAATTGGTCACCATGTTTTACTTATACTTGAAGACTATGGAGAGATTTGTTCCTCCTTTGAATAAATTTATTTTACACATCTATGTGTGTTTATAAGTTATTCTTACACTAAGTGGTAGTGGTCTGTGATCACTATCTTCACATTGGAATATTGTCAAGCACTCCTATGCTAGGTATGGTGGTATAATGCTTGACCCTCATATTTATGTCATGGTATAATATGTTAAGCCCTATCATGATGATACATGATCATAGATTGATTAACCCTCCTATGAATTTTGGATGGAATTAATATAGTTATGGCATCCTCTTTCTATCCCAAACTTTTATATGACTTGTTATAAGATTTTGGCTACTTATATTATATTCTTGAATGCTTAAATTCACTTAAATGTTTGAATGTTGATTGTTTTTTTTAAGGTTTAAATCTCCTTGGGTAAGAACATGAAATAGATTTTAGGTGTTGTATGCCCCTCCCTTGTGTCAAATACCCTTGATAGATACCCATATTTTCCTTAGTTAAGTGATATAAACATGCTTAGAGATGGAAGTCTCAAGTTTAGGGGTGTTCAGAGCAACAGCTTGATGATGATAAAAGGTTGGGTAGTGAACCTTCCTTCTTATAGCCAATAGATACTTGAGATTAGATGTGGAGTGTCATTGAAGACTACCTATTTATTTAGTATTTGATAAAGCTTAGAGATGTGTCTCTTTCTTATGTAAATAAATGGATGAAATATGATTTAACATTAATACTTTAGTAGCCATCCTACTTGTAATATTATTAAAAATTAATAGATCTTAGGTATCATTCCAAATATGGATTAAGAATTTTTTGTAACTTATGAATTACTCAGATTGAATCTAAGATGATGTTGTAATAATTTATAGATCATAAGCTATTTGGAATAGTCTTTTACGTATCAAAAATGTTCAACCTATGAGGTTATTTCTAATAAAGTTGACAACTTGATTTATTGACTTAAATCCTAGTTTTGGGTAAACCTTTTAATCTTTAAGCATCTCTATTTATATGATTGTAAGGAAATTAGATAAAATTTGTAAGATCACTATTGTAAATAACAATATAGTCTATTAAAATGAGTAAACCAAATATGTATTATGGTTATGTTCTAGTTTATGTAAACCCTTGAAAAGGAGTTTTAATCCAAATGAATGATCCTTTCTTCTTTATGATTTTTCTTATAAAATTGATGGGTCATTTGCTTTTAATTCTAGTTGATAAATTTAGTTCCTCAATCAGGTCTTTGTCTCCCCTAGAAATTATTCTAATTAATTTAATGGGATTAAACTTGAGCAAAGCCTAAGTTGAACATAGTTATTGGATCCTAGATTGTTATTTGTAAATAAAAATTAAGTTCAACCATATAATCTTATTATGATGTTGAGAATCAGATGGAAGCCTCGTGAAAATATCCTTTAGGCCTTAGTAGTTGATTTTTTTCCTATTTTGTGCCCTTACTATAGCTAGATCATTTTATAAAGCTGTTGAAGTTTTATTTTAGCTTGATTCATTGATTAATATTGGCCAGGCTCCAACTTTAGTTTGGTTGAATTCTTTATTACCTTAGCTTATTTAAAGCATAAAATTTATCTTATGTATTTATTGAAGTTTCATGTTTGTTTTGAAGTTTGATATAAATGGCTAAGTCTTTAGCAAAAGACTTAGCATATTTCTAAAAAAGTTGGCCTTCAAAAAAAGTGGTCAGAACTTTTATTACTAGTTTGTCAGAACAAATATCATGAATAAATTTTATACAGTATCAAATATTTTGGTTAAGTCCTTATGTATTTAGAGATATTATTGCAAAATTATTAGACCAATTATTAAAATCAATATTTCCAAAGATGTCAAAAAAAATTTGTAAGTCTTTAGATTTTAGAGAATTATTTTGACTTTGTCAGAACAAAAGTCATGAATAAAAATTTTGAAGGCTTGGTCCTTAAAAAAAGTGTATTCATAAGCTCCAAAGTTAGTGTGTTCACACATTTCATAGTAAACATAATCAAATAAGGGCTAAGTCTTTGGTAAAAGGACTTTTCATAGTTTTGAATGAAGTTAACCTTCTCTTCTTTATCAAATAATTTGTCAAAATTTTGTGAGCAGATGATTAGTTAGAATTTTTATGTGAAGACAAAAGTTCTGAAGCTATAGTGCATCAACTAAGTACTAAACCCTTTGAAGAAATTTTTAATTAGTTATTGGAGAAATTATCATGAACAATAATTCCAAAGGCACTGATGTTTTTTTTTTTTAGGTCTTTGGAAGTTTTATCATAAATTTATCGAGATAAATGTTATGAGTAAAAGTCCTAAAGACATTCTTATTCTCCCTATGCCTTTTGCCTTATGATTTTGACTCAAAGTTTTCCTTCAACCTTTAGCCTTAGCCAACTATATAAGTTACCTTGCACAACATTTATCTTAAGTTTCCCAATGAGTTCCCTTCTCAAGTTTGAATGCATGATGGTTGTATTAACTATTTTGATAAGTGATTTTTGTACCCTATTTACCTTAGCCATTTAAATTTCCCTTAGAAAATTAATTAACTTGAATTATTGGATCAAAGTAATCCATGTGTCACTTTCCCATGAACTTGAGAGTGACATCAACATGGTCTGACGTCTAATTGGTGTCAGGCTAGCAGGCTTGTAGAATGTTTCTATGTGTCATCATCTTGACAACTTACAGTCCTAGAAATGATCATATAGGAACTTTTCCTCTAGGATAGTGTGCTCACAGGTGTAGATATGGATTAAAAATATGATTAAATCAAGCATTAGTCAATAAAACCAATAAAAATACATAAATAACTAACAAGCTAAGCCAACCTATTCAGACAAGGTATGCAAATGATAATTAAGAAAAAATTAAAAAAAATACATATTAACTTCCCAAGAGCATCCCATCACACAAATGTAGCTCAAAATTTTGATTTACCCCTTGATTTTATGCTCAAGTATTCAATAATGATGTATGGAAAAGTTCCTCCATCATCTCAAGAACACCAACTAAACTAGGCTCATGATATGAAAATTAATGTTATGCCTATCTTTAATTTATCCGATTAAAAATAAAACATTATCACACTACTCAAAAATGGCTTGTAGAGTGAATCTTGCATTATAATTTTACATAAATGAAGCTTAAAAATGTGGGTGAGAGGCTTCTTATTTATAGCTTTTTACAATTGATCAAAATGAACTATGATCATCCATCTTTAAATCAAGATATGTGGCCAAGAATCCATTCAATTTTGGAGGCTCAAATCATAAATTCTCTCATAAATATTTGTAATTAAGGGGCATTAAAGAGGCATGGGAAGATATAAACATGATATTTGTTACATTTATGGATTATAGATGTCACCCTATAGATGATGTAATTTGGTGATGTAGATATCAAGTATCAATTTCCAATAAATGAATTTTGAATAACTTTTATGGAATTATTTCTTAAGCTCATAATTTGGTTTAATTTGCCTAAGTAGGATTAATAAAATTTAGTTTAATTATTTGGAAATTGGTGCATAATTAATAAAATTGGTCAAAACATCATATTATTAGGTCATAATTTGACTAGAGTGGAATTAGAGGATTATGTTAGTTGCGTATAGAACATCATCCCATTTATGATGTCATAAACATAAAATAACACATATACATGTCTTGTGACTCAAAACTTGGTAGAAAAGAGCAATCTAGATCACCAAAGTGCATTTCATCATTTTGGCTCAAAATGATTTGAGAAAAGTTAATAATCACATAAAATCCATTGCTCTATTTAGGGATACATTAGCCTAAATTTGCACTTGTATATGATAAGCTCAAACCATTTCGTACATTTTTAGTGATTTTGGCTTAATTGTGCATTTTCATAAATTTTGAGTAAGACTAATAATTTTAACATAATGATGTTAGGAATTAGATGTCTACATTTTACCCCTATTTGAGAAGGCATAGCAAGATATTCAATTAAAGCAATGTATTTTAAAATAAAAGAGTTATCAAGAAGAAATTAGAAGGAGATTACCCATGATTCCCCCTTAAGAGGGCATACAAAGATGAAAGTGAAGGATGGACTCTTGAAAAGAGAGAAAAAATGAGATTAACCCATGGAATAGACTAAATCCAGATGAGTTAATGCTTGCACATGTTGATTCCATCAATGGTAAAAATATAATTAGAATAAAATGGGCCCCAATAATGGGGGGAATGGGAAGGATATAATCCAAAAATATAAGTGACACACTTTGAACACACCCAAAGATAGGGTACAAGATGTGTGCTTACAAAATAATCAATCTTAGGATAAGTTACACACTGAAATATTACCATAATGAGGTCAAAAGTCTAAAAATCTTAGAATTAGAAGAAAAATGAGAAGCATGTCTTTAGTTAAAGTAAATAATAATATGCCCCAATAGATTAGATTTGATCAGTTGATAAATAATTTTGCCCCAGTAGGGTTGATTTTGGTCATTGATAAAGAGTGGTTTGCCCCTATAGCTTAATTTATATTTTTGATTGGTTTAAATTTTATGGCCCCATGGGGTAAATTGGCAAGCAAACTCTCAAGTATAAAACATATTACATAGATTAAAGATGAGTGGGCACAAATGTAGAGGTAATGGTCTAATTACTAAAACAACCATAAGAAACCAAGAATACAAATATGCAAAAAGGGATGAAAGAGATGAAAATAAAAATGAACATGGTTGAACTAACTTGAGATACATCATGTATCTAAGTACTACCTACATAGTCCATATGGACCTCAAGCTAATGTATTTCACCCAGAAGTGGGAGAGATTGGAATGAGGGATGAGGAAAACTAACCACTATTCGATTAGACTCATGATGTATGCCAAGAGATGCATGTCTTGCATAGAATTATGTATGAGATAAGTCATTAGTGCCTAGTTTCATTAGTGTACTTGAGATTTTTTCATTAGAGTTACATCAATGTTGAGACTTGGATCCAAAGCACATAATGCTTGCTATAGCAAAATGAAATTATGAATTAAAAGTATGAGGAACTTATAATGACATTGAATTTTAATTTTTTTGATCTAGTTTAAATGTGAATATTTATAACTAAGGTTAATTATAAAAGATTACTAAGACTAGAGTTGTAACTATTTAAATTTAAACAAAAATAAACAAAGAAAAATAAAACATAAATGGACCAAACTTAACATTGAGATATGAACAATCAAGATTCAATTATTAACAATATTTTAGAAAAACAAAACAAGAACATCTTAACAACATAATATCAAGATATGAATAATCAAGACCTATGTGGACCATTAAGATGTTCATGGAAAAAAAGGAAAAGAATAAGATAAAATAGGAACATAAAAGACTAAGAAGATACAACTCAAATACAAAGGAAGAAAAGGAATTAAATGAAGAGATAAGAAATCACAACAAAACACCAATAAAAATCAAATAAACACACACAAACAAGAGTCAATGTAGTTTAAACACAATTGTTTAGGCATGTGTAGTAGAGGCGATACTATCCACAACAAGGTAACAAGAATAAGGACACATAATTACCCCTAAATGATAAGGAATCAACATAGAATAAATGGGGGAAGAGAAGAAAAGGAAGGGGGTGGTCAAGTTGACTCCATATGTACAAGACAAGTGGATACTACCTACATAGTCTTATAGATGCAAGACCCAACATGAACTTCAGACCAATTTTAGTTCTCCCAAGAAATGGGATAGAATAAAATCTGATGATAAGAAGACATGCTTAATGTTGTAGAAGAAAAAGGATGAGATGTGAATGGCCTTGCAAATGGCAAGCTAGTGGGACAAGTGAGAATGGCCTTGCACAATGGCAAGTGTATGGGATAATTAATTGAAAAATGGAAGGAGTGTGGAGATGATTACCTAAAAAATGGTAGGAGTATGGAGATAAAAATAAATAAAAGTTTAAGAAAATGTTTTTTTTTCTTTTTGTTTATCATTTTATAATATTTTTGTGTTTTTGGGATAAGCAATAGAAATAAAATATTCACAAAAGGTCTAGGAGAACTACCTAGTTGAGGAGATGTATACCTACAGGTAACAGTTGAAACAATAAATAAAGCTGAATATAATGGCACATGCTCATAAATTGATGAGAGTGAGAATCTTATTAAATAAACAATTCCTACCAAACAACAACAAAATAATATAATATTATGAAACATGAGATGAATCTAAAGTACCATCTAATTGGTAACGATCCTAAGCTAAAAAGGTGTTCATGTTCATTTGTCTATAAATGAAGCTACAACATATTCTTTAGGATGAACTTCTTTATAAAACTAGTATTAAATGTGTCTATAATTCTTATGGGTCATAATCAAGTTCATAATTGGTCAAGGAATAAAATATGTTCAGGTTATAATAGCCAAAGACATGAAAATAATGTGGCTCTCATAAGAATGGTCCAAGGTAAGGTAAAATAAATATGGTCCAATATGGGATAATCCAGGAGATAAAGGTAGGATAAAATACTTTAGCACAAGTTACCCCCAAGTAATGGGTCTTGTATACAATGGTTCAAATGGTTGTCAAACATAGAACTTCTTAATATGCACAATGTTCATAGGCTCTGTAAGTTCTTCACCATTTGGAGTAGCTAGTTGATATGCCCCTAATCCATAGTTTGTCATGATAGCATATGGTCCCAACCAATTAGTTTGGAACTTACCTTTTTTATTATGTTCATCAATTGTGTTCTTCTAGTTCTCTTTCAAGACCAAAATCATCAATCTCAAACTCATGAGGGAGAATGCACTTTTTAGCTTCTCTATAATTTGTTTTGATAGGCTTGTAAGTTTTCCAGGGCAACCAAATGCTTACCATGAAGAATTTATAGTTCAATCATTAAAAATATGGTTAGATTAAGCATTAGTCAAGAAAACCAAGAATAATGCATAATCAAATAATAAACTAAACCAACCTATTCAATCAAGTTGTTCAAATGATAATTAAGAGCAAATAAAGAAAAGTGCATACATATTACCTTCCCAAGAGCATCCCATCACACAAATGTGGCTCAAAAACATGATTTTCCCCTTGATTTGATGCTCAAGTCTTCAATAATGATGCATGGCAAAGTTCCTCCACCATCTCAAGAAAACCAACTAAACTAGGCTCATGATATGAAAATCAATGTTATGTCTATCTTGAAGCTATCCTATTGCAAATAAAGCATTATCACACTAGTCACAAATGGCTTCTAGAGGGAATCCTACAATATAAATTTACATAAATGAAGCTTAAAAATATGAGTGAGAGCCCTCCTATTTATAGATTGTTATAATTGATCAGAATGAACTATGACCATCCATCTTGAGGTCAAGATATGTGGCCAATAATACATTCAATTTTGGAGGTTAAAATCATAATTGGCCTCATAAATGTTTGGAAAGAAGGGGAATTAAAGAGGCATGGGATGCCATAAACATGATATTTATTGCATTTATGGCTTATGGATGCCACCCCATAGATGATGTCATTTGGTGATTTAGATATCAAGAATCAATTTCCAATAAATAAATGTTAAATAACTTCTATGGAATTCTTACTTAAGCTCATAATTTGGTTTAATTTACCTAAATAAGATTAATTAAAATTAGTGAAATTTTATGGAAATTAGTGCATAATTAATCAAACTGTTCAAAATGTCATATTACTAGGTTATAATTTGACTAGATTGGAATTAGAGGATGATGTTAGTTTCATACAAACCATCATCCTATTTAGGTTTTCATTGACACAAAATAACACATGCACATTCCTTATGCCTCAAAATTTGGTAAAAAAGAGCAATCCAAAACACCCAAGTATGTTTCGTAATTATGACTCAAAATGATTTGAGAAAAGTTAATAATCACATAAAATGCATTGACCTATTTATGGATACATTATCCTAAATTTTCACTTGTATACAATAAGATCGAACCATTTATTGTGTTTTTAGTGATTTTTGCTTAATTATGTATTTCCAAAACATTTGAGTAAGATTGATAATTTCAACACAATGGTGTTAGGAATTAGATGTCTATAGTAGGATGATTCCATATGGAATCATCCCAATGACCCATGATATTAGAGTTGGTTGTATAGATTTCAGATCCTTTAGGCTAGTGAGCTCATAGGATGTTGCCATGTGGCATCATCCTCATGACCCATGATCCTAGAGTGGATCGTATAGTGTGTGAGGCCTCTATTCTAGTGGGATTGTGAGATGTTTCCATGTGGCATCATCATAATATTTTGTAGTCTTATTTTTAGAGGTGCAACATCAAATTTCATTAGACCAACAGGTAAGCGATAGGACATCATGTGGCAAGAGAGGTGCCTTGGAGCTCAGGGAAAATATAGTGTGGCCTTGGATCCACTAAATCCATCATGTGATTTTTTAATGTGTCAGCTAGGACCTACGTTTAAATTTATGATTATTTTGATGTCATAAGCACATAAATCTTTAATGCTAGCTCAAGAATAATTTTGAGTGCCAACCAACAAATCAGGACTATGGCCTTTGGATTTAGAACGTACTCTAATTATGTAAATAGTGGTAGTGGAAATAATTACATGAGTGTTATGATTAACATGATTTCTAGTTTATACCTATGTTTATGCTTGGTTTCTTATGTTTTAACTATGTCATGCTTCTTTTTAGAGAAAAAATGGGCATTATAGAAAGTTTGATACACATGTTACCTGATAGTGATTAGGAAAGGTGGGTAGGTCCTTTGTTGATGGTTGGTGTAGTGACCAAATATTCCTTCTACCAATGGTTACATGATTTCCTACTTTTCTTGATAGTCTAAGAGTTGATAGGGTAGGCAAAGAGGAGCTTTGAGAGTGCTCACCACCTGGATGATTGTATTATCCCTATAATACCAATAGTCCCTGATGAGTCTAAGAGAGTCCCATATTTCCTTCAATAGTTGAGGCATGGGTTCCTTATTGTTGTAATGTAGACCACTAGGTATAATGACTCATAAATCTATCAGATGTGGTTTTGATAGTGGTGGCCATATAGTTTGTATAAAACTACATAGACCATTGTTCCCTTATGAACCCATGATAAAAAAGTAAAAGAATTGAATGTGAGCATCTTGTAGACTATGTCTACTAGGTAGCTCATCATGTAGAATTCACCTCCTCCTCAGGCATCTACCATTGCCTTTATCATGTTGAAATTGATTATCCCTCCTAAGTTAGGGACCTACTCACCTTGGAGGATTATGTGGAGTAGGGGAATCCATAAGAGGTTGATGTGCAAATAGTTTCCCTCTATGAACATCTAGTTCAGCAAGATCATTCCAACATGGTCTCCCTCTTTTAAAGTGTGTAATATATATGTATTCACATCCATCTTGTTGACCCACCTTATATCAATGCTCTTGACCTAGTCCTTTAGGATGTCATGAATTTGGTGAGTGATAGTTTAGGTGGTCACAGTGGTTGAGTTGTAGGTGATTGTAAACTCTAAGAAGTTATAGAAAGATTTAAATGCATCTTTTGAGATGTCTTTGATTTAATGTTAGTTATTTACTGATTATGCCATGTTATGGATGCCATCATGTTCTTGCTTTAATATGAACAATAATTTGTCATATACGTTGGTGTATATAAATACCTAAAGCTTAACCATGACTTTTTATATCCCACACTTCTCATAGGCTCAAAGGGAATCTTCAAATTAATCCTCATCTTCATCATCACTATTGGACAATTTAGGTATCATATAAATAGCCTTGAAAATTTTATTATAGCCCCTAAAATGTGTTAAGTTGTCTAGTAATGAAGTGTCTTGGTACTCTATCTCAGCTTTGGTGTTCAAGGAGGAGGTGTCCATTATAGATAAGATATAATTCTATTATAAATAATACTGAGAGAACATGAAGGACATTGATAGGATTAGAAAGAGATAAAATTATTCTATGAAACTGAGAGAAATAATGACTAATGATTTCACCTCAAGGAACTTATATGGACCAATTCACATCTCATATATTGATGTAATTTGGAGGCTCACTTGGAATGAATTAAAATTTGAGTTAGTAGCTTGATCTTTCCCATTTATTTCCTAATATGGACATAAACTTAGAAATCATGATCCCTTGCTACCTATTAAAATTATTGATCATGACATAATGCTTTATAATGTATAATTAGGGCCTAGTTTACCATCTAATTAGTGCCTCAAATGTGGTAGGCACATGGCCATATCATTCTCAAGGATTCTCTATTGGTTCATGTTTTGTGCCATGTGTACTATATTAGTTGGTTCCCATCATAATAGTTACCACCTAGGCATAGCTTAGTGCCTTGTTTTTATACATTTAGGAGAAAGAGAATTGTAGTTGGAGGATGTGTGGCATGTTTTAATTATCCTTCCAAATTTGATTATACCTTATTATAAAAACCCTAGATTATTTTGGGTTCTTCCTTTTAGTCTAAATGGAATGCCACATGGCATGATGTTATAAGTCAATTTTTCTCATGATCTAACATATCTAATAATTCTAGGTGACTAATGTATTTAAAAATAGGCCACATGGTGATTTATAATTTGGGTAAGATCTCTTGGGCTCTAACATCTCTTATAATGCCAATAGACTGACCAACCTAACTTTGGGGCAATCTCATTGTTAGGATCTTAACTACTCTCACTTTTGGACCACATGGCATTCCTTCACTTAGTCAGGCTCTCCGAGTGTCTGACACCTCTATCAAATCTAAGAGACTGACTAATATAAATTATATCAACATGGTATTTTCCCACTAGGTTAAGCTCTCTCATGATCTAACATCTCTATCAAATCTAATAGATTGGCCATTCTAACTTTGGGATGAGCTCATTGGTTAGATATTAGCTTTGATAGGTTATGGCATTATTATCAGTGATCCACATGGCACTATTTTATTTATCAATCCTCCCTATATAAATGAAAAAAATAGACTAATCAAAATGAATACAAACATGATGAATTAGATGCTCACCTGACCACCAGCTGGACTAGACTTTAGGAGCTTGATAATGAAAACACATCTACATAAAAATTTAGCACATTAAATATTTTAAGATAGTGTCTATTTATTTTTGGATGCCACCAAGACTTGATTTTATTAACTTTATAGGTCATGAGAGCTCTCAACAAGGATCAATAATCCCTTACAGATAAGTTACACATTTAGGGAAACTAGGGTAAAATGGGAATTTGAATATCCTCTCTTGATTTAGTTGGTCAAAGTGAGATAAAAAATTTAGGAACTTTGAGTATCATTTTAAATAAGGGTTTCTCATTTCTATAAAAAAGGGGGTGGATTGGCCAAAACACAATGAAGGTGAAAAACATCCTTTTCAAACTTCTTGGCAAGTGTAGGGGCATCATCAATAAGATTTATAGCAATGAAATGGGTAACTTTGGTGAATTTTTCAATCACCATTAGGATTGTATTATGTTTTCCTTGAGATTTGGGTAGACTAGAAATGAAATCCATGGATATTACAACCTATTTTCCTTTAAAAAAAATTTTAGGCTACAATAATCCTCCTAGATGGTGATGTTCAACCTTAACATGTTAGAATTCCATACATTTTTTCACATGGATATTGACATCATTCTTCAAACTAGGTAAAAAATAGAACCTTTTAAGCTCGTATCTCATCTTGGTGAAACCTAAATGAGTGAAATGAGGTCTTTAATGCACTTTACTCAATATTTTCTCCCTCAGAGATGTAGAAATTGGAATAAAATTTATGCCTTGGTACCTCAAAATTCCATATGATTCCAAGGAATAATTTGATATATCATTTTCCATAAGTCCTATTATCACTCAATTTTTCACCCTTGGAGAGGTAGTTTAATTCTTCTCCAAATTGAGTGGAACATTGGACTACCTCTAGGACTATGGGTTGTCTATAGCAAAGGTAAACCTCTAGATTAAAGGGATAGGTCCCTAGATTTATCTCTGATAGCTTATCACCTATAATAATTTCTTACTTGGATGAAAATAAATAAAAATAACATGAAAATAACCTATTCTAATGAGGTGATGCACCAAATTTATATCCACTAGACTAAAATTAACTTACACTATGAAAGATGACTCACAAGACTAGCTTCAACTTCCTAGATTGCCCTAACATAAGTGTTATAAACATAAAGGTGATATGTATTACACTTCTCAAGGTGAATCAATAAGAGGTCTAATTATAGACACTAATTCTATTCCTTAAACTTGGATATAGACAAAGACACTAACTACACTTCATGTGACCTATTATAGTAGACTACTTGCACAAAACATGAAAGAGTAAAGTGAATAAAAGGATAGATGGTTATCACTTATCATTAAACTATGCACTACTCACACACTTAGACAAGAAGTTATGAAATCAAAATTATATTAGAAATATTTATTTAAAGTTAAAAACATTTGTTTTACTCAAATTTTGGTTTTTATCTATTTATAGAAGAAAGGT
Source organism: Torreya grandis (assembly GCA_037957365.1). Lineage (NCBI taxonomy): Eukaryota > Viridiplantae > Streptophyta > Pinopsida > Cupressales > Taxaceae > Torreya > Torreya grandis. The sequence goes on along the minus strand of JARHVA010003596.1, from coordinate 887,985 downwards.
AAAACTGAAAGAGGGGTAGAGGTTGGTAGAACCTAGATGTGGTGTGCAATCCATAATCCAAACAATTGTAGATACTCTTATTTGTCTTGGGAAGATGACCTAAAATAATAGAGAACTAGAAAAGGGTTGGTTAGTTGATTAGGTTGGGTGGATTTCCTAGTAAGCTACATATAAAAATCATGAGCTATCTATGAGGATATCAATCCACCTTATGATACAAGTTAATGTTGAAAAGGAAGGTTGCATAACATAAAAGTACTAGATCTAAATAAATAAATATTTTTTAAATAATGTTAATGTTATAACAAAATAACATTAAGGTAAATGATAAATGGTTAGAGAATGGTTTAGGTTAGGTTAGGTTGTTATTTTTGGTCTATGAGGTGATAAGGTTTAAGAAAATAGGGTTTTAGTTGAGGTTGGTGGGTATTTGCTGCTTGCTAGTTTTGGTTAGGTTGGGTTCACATAGTGACCATCAATGGTCAGAGTGACCATCATTAGTTAGAGTAATAATCATTAGTTGGGTGACTAATAATAGTGTGATAGCTGACCAATGGTGGTCAGGGTGATTATTGGTAGTTTGATAGCCAACCATTAGCGGTCAGGATGATCATCGGTGGTTACTATTACCAGGTTTAGTTAAGTAAACAATTTGGATCCATAGGTTTAGAGGTTGGAATACAAATAGAAGATAGGTATAGAAGGTTTTTTAAATAGGAGTAAAGTAAATGAATACATGAAAACAAATACTTAGCTCATGATAGAAGGTTGTTTGACTTGCTAAAGAGTCTAGAGTAATTTCAATAGATTAATGGCTAGGTGATGTTGGTAAATTTTAGAATGATTTGGGTAGAGTAATGGTAATTTTCCTAAAGAATAATTTTTGTAGAGGCTCATTTCTCAATTTTAGTTATTGGAAGAGTGAAAACTTGCTTGTTTTTTATCCTCTTTTTATGTCGTTTCACCTCCTACTCCCCTCCTTTTAAAATCAAAGAGAGATGGAGGTAGAAGGTTCCATAGGAGGTTTGGTTGATGATTTTGAGGTTTATGATGCATTATAAAATGGAGAAGGTAGACATATAGATAAGTTTTTTCCATGTTAGATGGGGAGACCTAATCATCAGTGGTCAGAGTGACCATTAATGATTGAGTGTTAAAAGGTGAAGGATTAAGTTTGGTCAAGGTTGGTTAGAAGGTAAATTGGTCAAAGAGTGTTTTGACTCAATTTTGTAGTCAAAAAGGTGATAATGGTAGGTTGGGTACCCAGGGGTATTTTGACATCTAGAACCATAGTGTGCATTTTTATAGTGTCTATATTTTACCAAGTATCCTAGACAATGTTAGTGTCTTGTAGGTATCTAAGGTAGGAAGTGCTCCTAAGAAGACACAAAATGGTTGGTTGTGCAAAAGGTGGTGCAAATTCAAATGTTCATCATGGAAATGTAATTGGTATTGTAAAAAGGACCAAAGTAAGGTCATGACAAACTATGAAAATAGATTGGGTTAAAAATGGCCAACATTAAGGTGGATGTGGTCAAATGGTGGGTTGGTTGTTTGATGGATAAAGGTAATCTCCAATGGTTTTGTGGTTAAGGTAAGATAGTTAGTTGGTAATTTCTCAAGTATATAAGGTAGGATGTGATCTTGAGAAAGCACAAATGGTTGATAAATTATATAATGGTAATCTATAAAGGTTCATGGTTGGTTTGTGGAGAATAGGTGTTCTCTAAAGGTTGGTTAGTGGTGTTCAAATAGTTTACCCCAATTTAATGTACCACTTAGTTCAGATGGGTAAAAGGTTTGGTGGAGAAGGGTAATATTTGATGGTTAATGTTTTATAGAGAAAGGTAATCTCCAAAGGCTAGGGGAGAAGGTGACTCCCCAATGGTTGGGTGGTGTTTCAAATGGGTTTCCCTAATTTGATGTACCACTTGGTTTGGGTTTGGTAGGAAAAGGGTAATCTCCAATGGTTTATGGTTAATGAAGTGTGGGTTAAAGAAGGGTAATCTTCAAAATTTAGGTTTGGCTTAGTAGATAAGGTTCTCTCCAAGGTTTGATGGTTTAGTCAAGAAGGTGCTCTTCAATGGGTCATGGTTAGGTTAATTAGCTAGTGGAAAAGGTGACTCCAAAAGGGGTAATAACATCTTCCTAAGTGGTCATGAACATATAAAGTGGAGGATAAATTATTTGATTAACAAAGACTATAATGGCAAAATGGGTGGGCTTATAAACATAAACAATTATCATTCTTTGCTTTGTTGTTAGTTCAATGGTTTAAAAAGGTAGCTTGATCACATGGTGTCAAGTAAGCTCAAAAAACCCTTTATTTGTGGAGAAAAAAGGGGGAATGGATGATATTTAATGGGTGATAGGTAGGGTGACCTTATTATGTGTATGGCTTGCCCCTTTTTTAGGTGACCTAGGAACTATGATAGACAAGTCCATGTTGTATGCTAGGTGTAGACTGATTGATATAGAAAGTCTATTGACACTATGATGAAAGCTAATTATAGCTTTCTTGGGACTATTTATTTTGATTATGATATAGGGTCTATTTATTGTTTGGTTTTGATAAGTTTGGGAAGTTGATCAATGCGTGAAGTTTAAAATGATTATTTTGACAAAGTTGATTTAGCCATCCTTTCAGGGAGTAGTCTAAGTTTGGATTTTTTCAAGTTTTGATAACTTTCCTTCAAGGGATTAATCTAAATTTTTAAGCAATTTTGATTATTTTGTGTTAGTTGTCCTTCAAAGGAGTAGTTTACATGCTAAAGATGTTGACCTAAGTGATATTTTGGTATCCCAAATTATTTATATGTTGGTTTAGACATAGACTATCTATATAGGCTTGAGGTTTTACCTTTATGGAGGTAAATCCATAGGACAAGGAGGTTGATGATGGGTAAAATAGGTGGTTTAAGTGAAAACAACCATGATAATCCATCCTAGAAAAGGTTGGAAAGTACCATGAGGATCATGTCATAGATAGAAACATGGTATATGTGCTTAGTATTAGGTTAAGTTGTGATGGATAATCACATGATCCTCTTTTTAATTGGCTATCCTTAAAGATAAGGAGATAAAGGTGGTTGAGAACAAGGGATGAGATTAAACTAGACACAAGATGATAAGTAACTTTGTTTAACCCCAAGAATAGGAGTATTATGAAAATAATTTGAGGAGGTTGAGGTTATGATATGCCCCAAATCCATGTTTGTGTAAATGGTTGTTATTAATCAAGAGAGTAGATGTCCCCCAATTACTTTCTAACACTTGATTAGATGTTGAAAAGATTTGGATTAACAAAAAATTGAGGCTGGTTAGGTGATAGTTTGGTGGAAAAGGGTAATCTCCAATGGTTTTTGGATAAGGTGACTCCAAAATAGGTTGGGTGGTGTCTAAATGGGTTCCCCAATTTGGTATACCACTTGGTTTAGGTTGGTTTGATGGATAGGGTACTCTCTAAAGGTTGGGGGAGAAGGTGATTGCCAAATAGGTTAGGTGGTGTCCAAATGGGTTTCCCTAATTTAGTATACTACTTGGTTCAAGTTGGGTTGATGGAGAATGTAATATATAAAGTTTAGGGGAGAAGGTGACTCCAAAATAGGTTTGTGATCACAAAATAATATGAAAAATGTTGTGTAGACTAATTGCCCAATTATTACTATATTCACTAGTCTGATTAAACATTAATTGTCAACCCTAGGTGCCATGTATCTCACTCCTGAAGTAGATCCAACCTTCTAAGTGGTGTGGGTGTTAAAAATTGGCTTGACACCTTAACTAGATCCTTGAAAATTGTCCTTCCTTACATGAAAAGAGTGACAAATGGACCTTACAACCATGAATTTGCCTTGAAATTATATAAAATAACTCATTGAACATCTAAAATTCCTTAAGAAACTCCTCTAAATTGCCATTCCATTATTCATGTTTATATGTGTCTTGAAAATCTTCATTTCCCATGCCTAAATTGGTCTAAGTGGCCCAAAACTCAATTTCATCTTCTTCAACTCATCCGAAACCAAATGAAAGGTCTTCAAATATGTTATTAGGTCTAAAACACACCATTTTGGTTCTTATATAAAACACACTATTTTGATTCCTATAACAACTCCCAAGAATTTTTTTCTCTTTAAGCCCTCACTAAGGGAATATTATAAGACCCATTATGTATTTATATTTCCATGTAAAAATTCATCTTCAAACTGATTTTGAACCCATTTTTTAACCTTTTTTTCTCTTGAAATAGGCCTCCTTGCTTAGAACCTTTTTTTCTTGCTTCATACCTTTGCCACACATGTGAAATCACCAACTTCTATGTCAATTTTAGGGTCTTGAGACCCTATGGAAGTATGCAAACCAAGAAATGGCATTACCACTTGGTCTCATTTTGAGCCTATTTTAGACTACCTTGAAAAATGGGCATAGTTTTATCATCTCCATAATATCCTATACAATTTTTTGGACTTTAATTGCTAGGACAAGTCCCAAATGAGCTCATCCCATGACTGGAATCTTTCCCCTTCTTAGAACACCTACAAAAGACCAAAAACATGCAAAAATAGGGTATTTATAGCAATCCGTACAAGTGATTATTGTACCCAACACCCCCCCTTTTTCCATAAAGAAATGGGGACCCACTTTTTTTAGAATATTGTCTTGATTTTGATCCCTCTCTTCTATGTGTTTATACAAATTCTAGGTAAGGATCATGATTTGGCTTTATATAGTTTGGCACGATGGCATTGATATTGTGTGTCCATAGACTAAATATTTTGATCTATCAGGTTTTTTACTTCATGCTAATTATTAAAGACTTATGTTTTCATGGACTAAATTTACTTGGGACTTATTCTTTTGGGGATTATGTAATTTATGTTTTTGGGCTTTATATTTTTAGACTTTTATTTTTGGGCTTTTCTCTTTGAAACTTTTATTCTGCATAAATTGGTCTTCAAGTTTATTGCTACAAACATTTTATCCAATGAAAATATCCCTTTGTAATATTTTCTCTGCAACAATTTTTCCAAAAAAAATTCCTCAAATTAGACTTATTCTTGTAGAAAATCTTATTGATAAATTTTCGTTTAGGAAATGAATTTCACTTTGGACACTTTAAACCTACCCTTCAGCCTTTTCTAAAAGATACCCTTTGGCCCTTGCAAAGTATATCCTTTAGGAATTTTGTCATGGACAAATGCCCTATGAGATAGACCCTTTAGACTATTGCCAAAGTACCCTTTAACACTTTATATTTTTCCTTTAGAGATTTTGAAATGCCCTATTAGCCTTGCCAACCTACCCTTTAGGATTTGTGCAACATGTCCTTTAGGCTTTATGATACATCTATTTTTCTCAATTAAATTCCTTCAAGACTTTTATAATTACCCTTTAGCCCCTTTGCACCTATCCTTTAGGATTTTTGTCCTTCACATTTCCTTAAATACTTTTATCTCACATATTTACCCTTTCCTTTGGATATTTTTTCCAAGACACTTTCTCTGAGCCAATAGAATTCCTTTGAACATTTTATCCAAGAGAATTGGGTCTTCAGGAGAATTGTTGTAGACATTTTGTCTAAAAAAATTTCCTTGATGGAATTCCTTCAGTGCTTTTGAAAAGACCATTTGCCTTCAAATTACCCTTTAGAAGTTTTATTAAGGACACATTCCCTTCAGACTTTTTGAAATTTACCTTTCAGCTTTTTGAAAGTGCCCTTTCCCATTGAGATATACCCTACAAAGTAAATCCTTCAAGAACTTTTGCCACAAATCAGACCCTTCATTCATTTTGACCATGCTCTTCAGGACTATTGTCTCAATAAATTTTTGCCCTATGAGCTTATCCTTCAGGACTTTTATCCCTGACCATTTCCTTTAGGCTTCTTATTTTAAACATTTTATCTGATGCAAAAGTCCTAAAATAATTCCTTCTAAGGGCACATGAACTTTTAACTTCCTGAACTTACCCTTCAAACATTTTGAAAGTGAAATTTTTAGAATTTTTGAAGTGGTCACTTACCCTTCGGGACTTTTGTCCCAAGCCTTTTTCCCTTCATCTAATTCCTTCAATATTTTTGTTTTGAGCCTTGTGCCCTTCACCCAATTCCTTCAAAAAAAATTCTAATGAAAAGAACCCTTTGGGAGAGTTATTGTAGACATTTTATCTAAAATAATTCTTCTACATAGAAAGTCTACAATAATTGTTTTATATTAATTACCTCAAAACAAATACTAGACTATCAAGTGGCACCTTTGCTTAGAAATAATGTCACTATGTTTGAGCTTGATTTAATATTTTAGGTAAGGGTCCCAATCATATTTTACTAATACTAAGACCTTAGGTTAGAATTTTTATGCGAGATCCTTTATAATTATTTCCCAAAATATTATGCTAAGTCATTTTGTCATTATGTTTATAGGAGTAAGAAGCCCTAAGGAAATGGCATGTGTTAGTTGATGAGATTAAATTTGGTTGTGTCATGGGTGTCATTTGACAATCATACAAACATCAAATTTAAAAAGTATAATGTGCTAAACTTTTGAGATTAAATTTGATAGTCATGTGGACATCATTTGATGATCATAAGAACATCATTTGATGATCATGTGAATGTCAAATTTAACCTTGATAATGGACTAATTCATAGAATTAAATTTAATAGTCATGTGGATGTCATTTGATGGTTGCACAAACATCAAATTTAATTTTGTAAAGTATCTATTTAGATTCAAACCAAGATCCGCTAGCATGCATTTGTTTAGGCCCATTTGATCAAATGATATGAGAGAAAATTAAAATGTCAAAGCTTTATGAGAGTGACAAGTATCACCATCATAAGAGCCCAGTGCATAGATCCAATGAACCATAAGAAGAAGTAGAGAGCCTAGTACATAGATCGAATGAACAAAATTAAACCAATACAAATATATTGATGGTGAAAGATCAACATGGACTTTTCAAAGGTCCCAAAACCAAAAAAGAGTTGTCAAGTGGCACACTTGCATTATATCATGAAAAGGATCGATGGTATGGGTCCTAGGAAAACTTTTCAAAGATCCTCAACTCAATCAGATGTTGACATGCATCAATTTTGAAAGATATCAGTGCATTCTAAGCAAAACACAAAGATATTTGGACTATGTTATATTTATCAACAAACATTGGGACTCACAGTTAATACCATGAATATGAACATGTATATAAGTAACCAGTGAGGATCTAGAAATAGAATAAGAGAAGGCTATAGTTACATGGCATCTCAAAGTTAAATTTAGTGAGCACTATTAATTATTTCAGTTAAGACCCTATAAATCCTTTCAAAGGAATATTTTATAAAGATATGGGCAAACATATAATGCACCATTCAAGCTAGTCATATCTAACAGTAATGATGTTGGTTCTAAAACATTGGTAAAGTGATTTTGGTACATTATGCATATTTTTGAGTTCTATTTGAAGATGACTAATTTGAAATATGAATAGGTTGTTATCACAACCTATAAAAGGAGGCATGTGTAGTTTTGATAAATGGTGCATCTATTTTTAGTTTATATACATTTAGATCTATAATTATAGAAAATTACCTCTACCTTTAAATACATGCACATGTTGCATAGCTTTATCAAAGGATATTTTAAATAGATAACTACAAGGAAACTCTTATACAATTTTAGACCATAGTTAGAACTTCATATTCTGACTATCACATGTAACAACCTTGCATGAACTTTGAGGATGAAGTGACCCCTTTCCTAATTCTATATAAACAATTGTAATCCAACTTGGATTTTTGTCAGAGAATTTTTGATTATAGAAGCAACATCAGTTTTGATCATCAACGAGTGTGTTTGTGTATTTTCTTTCCAATTTTTGTGTAATTAGTTGTTACTTTATTAGTTATATGTTTCAATAATATTTAGTGTGTAAAAACTACATAAATATTCTTGATTATTTTGATTGATATACTAATTTATAGGTTTATAATAGCTACATAAGGATTGGTAAACATATGGGTTAAAATAGTCAAGTTCAAATTGATTTAGAATTTTGATTATGCATGAGTTCTTTATTGGATGTAGTTTTCTATATGTGTATAACATCTACTTAAGATACTTCACTAGCTCAATCCATAATCTCTTGATTAAGGGTGTGTAATAGCTACCTAAAATGAGGAGCCTTTGTATGAGGCTTATGAATTTCTTGCATCCTTATCTCCTTAGACTTTTTAATCATGTCTGACTATGTATGTAATTGATACTAGTAATAGACATAGGTTCTGAGAACACTTGCCCTTTTATAAACTAGCTAGGGGAGTAGTTCCTAAAACTCACAAAATATTTATTTTCTACCTTGCCCTTCCCTTATTTTTTGAGTTTGTTTTGATATCTACCCAATTTATATCAGCAACTAGATGCCCATCCAACTTACATGGATATTTACTACCCCTATTAAGAACCACACCTTCATCCAAAAACCTTGTCAACAACTTAAAGCCCTACCCACTATTCCATCAATAGGTTAAAATAAACCACATACCTACAACTCATTCCCTGGAGTGGAGTTTACCTCCATTGACATCCTAAAACATTAGAGGTTACATCATTATAGTTGTGGTATGCATAAAACCCACACCAATAGTTAACTAGTGCTAGAAGGAGGCCTAGCACCTCTGATATTAGTAGTTATCCTTTACATAGATTTACACTGGAGTCACCAAAGAGAGTGAATAGATCTAATTCCTAGGCTAGGTTATTATTCTCACCATTGACAAATCATAGGAGAGATAGAATTGCGCTAGCAGCCCTAGTCCAAAAAAAACCCTCTAGTAGGGAACCCCTTAATTATAAAGAACCCTTTACCTATTAATCAACTAATGGCTCAAAAATAGCCCTAGTTATTTGGATAGTATATTACCATCCTAGGAAATGTGCATTATTTACCTCAAAATCCTAAAAATTACTTGCCATCATTTTCTACTTTAGGAACAAGGACAACAGAAGAACATATCAAATTAGTTAAAGCTGCATTAAGACTAATGAATGTCATATATGAGGATGATGCATATATATTATTCCATTTTACTTTCATGGATTATGCTTATGATTTTTATATTTAAATCTAACCGAAAATTCCATCACTTCTTAGGATGAATGTCAATCATCTTTTCTTGTGCAGTTTGGACAAGTCGCCAATCCTAGTTTGGTATACCAACACTTCACCAACATGAAGAGAGAACCTAATGAGCCCATCCATGATTTCAATACAATATGGTATATGATGTACAACTAGTTGACCCCAATATGCAAACTAGAGGTGGCATTAGTGTTGAAAATTTACAAGAACACCTTAGACCCTATCATTATCATGTTCTTGAGAAGAGAAATCATAGTTAACACTTTGGAATTAGCATTCAAAAAGATATCACCATATATAGGTAGCTCAATCCTCATATTACTAGAGCACCTAATGTCAACAATAGTTTTATAGCACTAAATCTAGTTCCATAGGCAAGGGAAAATATCCTAGCATTCAATCATAACTAGTTATATACACTGCCTCTACTAATGCAGACAATACATTCAGATTTTCGTTACTTAAAAAATCATGTGATGGGAAATGGTAAAATATAAAGTGGTTACACTCCCCACTAAATGTTTACAAGGTAAAAATTCTACAAAGGTAGAATTTTATTCTATTAAGAAGATGGTTTAGAAGTTGAGCAATGATTTCATGAATATGTAAAGGAAGATGGGCAATGCAAATGGCCCAACTAGAAATCAAAATATTGGATTCCAAAGATTAAAAAAACCATTCAATAGGTCTCAATAGCCTAAAAATATTTTAGATATCAACATAGTAGAGATGGATCTTCCTAATTGGTCCAAAATCCATAATACTTCTGAGCATGGTGAGCTCAATTATGTTAAAGTTTACACAACATTCAAAATCTTTTAGAGAGAGATGGTTAGACAATACCAAATGCATAATCCAACTAATCATCATCTAGATCTTAGTTCTTCCAACACTTACATTTTCTTTGAGACTCATGAGTTTCCCTTTCTAAGTGAATATGACAATGAACTAGAAGACAACATGGATGAATTTCATACCTTATAGCAGTTCTAGATAGGTGCATACAATCTAAGGAATGAGTAGCCACTTATAAAATCAACTCCTTTAAATACCATGGTGATTCCTAATAATCCTAAATCAAATAATAATCCACCCCTTCCAAAGGGGAATGATCAGTAGTAGAGAAAGGAAGAACCAAATAAAGGAAGATATAATATTATTGAAGATATGAAGAAGATCAAGGTGAATATAAATCTTCATTAGTTATCACAGATCACTAAATAGAGAGAGATAATCCATAAGTTCATTACTATAAAATTATCTATGGGAAAATAAAAATAATCTACATCCACATTGAAAGCATCTAACACCAATTTTATCTACAAGAACAAGCCATAAGTTCTACCTTTCCTACTAACTATTCAAGATTTTGGTCAGAATATTCATAACTATTTAGTCAATTTTGAATCATATGCAACTATCATGTATACATCCATATGTAAAAATCTTAGTTTGACACCAATCCCTTCAAAGAGAACAATTTCTCAACTAGACAAGATAGTGGTTCCAATAGTTAGAGAATTAAACAATATGCACATACAAGTGGTATTTGATCCAAGAGTATAAATGACCATTGATATTCTTGTGGTAGACAAACCTAAAGGATACAATCTATTGTTAAGCAAGGATTGGTCCAAAATTCCTAATGGATATTTTTTCATATACTTTTATCATATATGGATGCCATGGAAAAGAGTTGTAAATCAAATCAGAATTGATAAAGAGTTAAGAATGAAATATCCCACTACAGAATACAATGTCAATAATTAAGAGGTAAAGTATGAGTCTCTAAGCCTTTGTATTTATACTTTTACTACTCAAATTTAAGTATAGAAACCAAAACTTGAAGGTTCCAATCAATAATGGACTCTACATTTTGATGGCACTAGATCCAAGCAAGGATCAGGCATAGGAATCAAGATGGTTGATCCACAAGGTAAGAAATTTTTGACAGCATATAAGTTACAATTTTTATGCACTAATAACAAAGCTGAGTATGAGGCTTTGGTTCTAGTAGTATAATTCACACTCAAGAATAATTTGAAGTAGTTATTAGTATTTTGTAACTCAAAGCTGGTGGTCAAATAGATTATAAATAAACATCAATGCAAACTCTCTTATTTGAAGAGATACATAAAGTATGGGACCTGATTGAAAGCTTTAAAGCTTTCAACATAGTATCACTTATTAGAGACAAAAATCAGACTACTAATTCATTAACTACTATTGCTACTAATTTAGATCCACTACAAGAATCTAATGTAAATAAGTTATCAATTTAATTGGTACCTTGCCCTTTCATTTTAGATAATGTAGAACATCTCTAGGTCTATGATGATGACCAATAGATTATTCAATTTCTAACCAATTTAAGGGAATTTGAATCCTAAATCATTGTTTACAAGGACATTAATCACCTCTACCAAGAGGAATTAGATAAAGGGGCATTCTTTATCTCAAAGAGAATCAAATTCTAGCAAGATTGGTCTCCTTGAAAAGACCATTCAACATAGATACTCAAGGATAGTAGCTAAAATATCCAAAGGTCAATGAATCAGAATTAAGAAAGGAAAATATATGAGATGAGCACAACCTAAATTATGTGAATACCAGTCTCAACTTCACCCTAGAATAAAGGCAGCAAGTAAAAGATTTAATCACTTGATATAGGGACATCATCACCTAAACATATGAATATATAAAATTTTATGACCCTCAGGTCATCACTCACATGATTTCCTTGAATCTAAATAATAAACCATTTAGATAGATGTAAATACTAGTCAATCCTATTCTGGAGATTCTCATTTAGAGAGAAGTGGAGAAGATTTTAAATGTAAAAATCATCTTCCCAATCTGGTATTCTACCTGGGTGGCCAATTTGGTCCCAGTAAGAAAGAAGAATGGTGAGATCAAATTATGTGTAGACTTTAAAAATTTGAACAAGGTTTATAAAAAGGAAAATTATCCTCTACCTTCTCTAGATGAGGAAATATAAATAGTAAGTGGTTCTAAAATTATGTCCTTCCTGGATGGATTTTTAGGCTATAATTAGGTACTAGTGCAATTTAAGGATAGAATGAAGACAACATTCACTATAAAGTGGGGAACTTATGCATATAATAGGATTCCATTCAACCTAATAAATTTAGAAGTGACCTTTCAATGTGCCATGGATGATACTTTGAAAGGACTGATAATAGAATGCATAATTATCTTCATGGATGATCGTATGGTATTTTCAAAGAAATGAGAAGACCATACAAGTCCCTTATAGTCCATATTCAAGAGATATAGAAGGATTGGTATTTCATTAAACCCAAAGAAGAACATATTTAGAGTGAATGAAGGTAATATTTTGGGGCACATCATCACCAAGGATGGGATCACCATTGATCCAGATGAAATTTAGGTGATTTCAAAAATGTAGCCACCAAACAGCAAGAAGTAGCTCAAATAATTATTCATAAAGATAACCTCATAAGGAAGTTCATCTCAATATTTGTAGATATCATCAAACCCCTAAATTCCATACTCAATTAGGATTCCAAAATATAGTAGATAGATAAAGCCCAAAAGTTCTTCGAGGACATTCGAGATGTTATATCATAGGCTCTAGTGCTGATCAATCTAGATTTTAATAAATATTTCTACCTATACTCATTTTCTTCATAGTATTTGATTGTTGTTGTCATCACATATAAGAAGGATGAAACTGAGCATCCAATCACATTCATGAACATAAATCTAAAAGATGTAGAACTCAAGTACTCTATGATTTATAAGTATATTTTTACCCTTGTTAGAGCAATGAAGAAGTTTTGGCACTACATCTTGAGGAATAAAGTCATTAACATCATGCCTAATCCTAATATCAAACTCACCCCATCATAGAATGAGATATGAGAATGATGAGGAAAATCTATGGCCAAGCTACAAGAATTCAACATAGAGATAAAGCCTACAAAGATTATTTAGGTCCTCTTTAGATAACATTAAACTAATGTATGTGTGATGTATGATCACTCTTGTATTCAAATAATTAAGTCAATAACTCCCCAAACTCATCCCAAGTAGTGATACATTCTCCTAGAAATGTTCTATAACAATCAAAGGCCTTTCACCTAATAGACATGGAAAGTAATTTGATTGCAATGTTAAATTTAGTCACATTATGGAAATTTTATAATTTGGATAGTCCATAATATGTTAACTTGGTGTGATAGGACCTTCTCCATTGAAGGTGAGAACACACTTGGTAACATTGGGAGGGATATCATCATAGGCATTGAGGTTTATAATATTTTTAGTATTGAAGGATGGGAAAGCATGTTGCCTAGCCATGTTTCCCTCAAATTACTCTTCACTCTCTTGCTCTTCTTAACTTATAAAATCTTATTTTTCTTCAAATGTCAAGATAGGTTTAGGATATTGAACTTCAAGTGGAAGTTTAGGTTGAGGGAGTGGATTTATGGGATGGTTACTTCTAATAGCAACTAACCTAGTAAGGACCGTGAAGCATGAATAAGAGAAATAAGAAAACTCTGTTAGCAACTAGATATTACCTTTAGTGGAGTCACCAAATGCTGAATACAACACACTTATGTAGTTGTGATGTTGTCAAGACCAAAATTCACATTGATAAGATGTGCTTCAGATAATTATCCGACTGGACATGCCAAATTTATTGTCACTTAATTTTTCACCCTTTGAGAGGTATTTCAATCCTTCTCCAATTTGAGTGTAACATTGGATTACCTCTAGGCTTGTGGGTTACCTATAGCATAGGTAAACCTCTAAATTGAAGGGCAAGCTCCCTAGATTTGTCTTTGATAGCTTATCACCTATATTACTTACTTGCTTGGATGAAAAGAGATATAAAGAAAATGAAAATAACCTATTCTAATGATTTTATGTACCAATTTCATCTCTATTAGACTTCCATTAACTTACACTATGAAATATGACTCACAAGACAAGCTTCAACATCCTAGATTGCTCTAGCATAAGTGTTTCAAACATGAAGGTGATATACATTGCACTTATCAAGGTGAATGAATAAGAGGTATAATTTTAGACACTAATGATATTCCTTAAACTTATAGATAGATAAATATAGTAACTACACGTCATGTGAACCATTAGAGAGTAGACTAATTGAACAAAACATGAAATAGTAAAGTTAACACATGGATAGATGGTTATCACTTATCATTCAACTATGCACTAATTCATACACTTAGACAATAATTTATGAAATAAAAACCAGATTGGATCTTTATTCAAAGGCTAAAAATTATTTAAATCAATAGGGCTTCACCATACTAGGTGTGGATCTTACAAACTTAGCCAGAAGTGGTTATTTATATAGATAATGGTAAAGAGAGAGGGAGAGAGTTGTGGTAGAATAAGATTAACAAGTTTTCCATGATATTTTAAAAAAATATATAATTTATGAGATATTCCAATAAAAACTCAAAATCCATATTTCTCACTCTTGAATCAGATCCAACCTTCCAAGTGGCATGGGGGTTACAAATTGGCTTGACACCTTGACTAACTCCTTTAAAACTGCCCTTCCTTACATGAAAGGAGAGAAAAATGGACCTTAAAACAATTAATTCACATTTAAATAATTTTAAACAACTCATTTAACATTTTACATGCCTTAAGAAAATCCTCTGACCTACCATTCTATCATTTATGTGCATAGGTATCTTGAAATTCTTCACTTCCCATGCCTAGATTGGTCTAAGTGACCCAAAACTCAAGTGCATCTTCTTCAAATATTACAAAAAATATGAATGGTCTTAAAATATTTTATTGGGTCTGAAACACACCATTTTTTTTCTTGGAATAGCTCCCAATAATTCATTTTGCTCTTTAAGCCCTCACTAGGCATAGTTTCCTTGTAGCCCTAAAAACCTATAAACTTCCTTATGTGTGGATTTATATATATTATCTTGAAAAAATTATTAAATATTATATGACCCATTATTTATTTATATCTCTATGTCAAATTTCATCTTCAAACCCTAAGTGGAAGCCCATTTTTTCTACCTTTCTCCCTCTTAAATTAGGCCTCCTTTTTTAGGACCCTATTTTCTTGCTCTATACCTATACCAAACATGTGAAATCACCCAAACTAGTTTTATTCACTTTTCCTAATCCATCATAAGCCTCCATGTCAATTTATGGGTCTTAAAACCCTATGGAAGTATGCCAACCAATAAATGGCTTTACCACCTAGACTCATTTTGAGCAAGTTTTAGATTACCTTGAAAAATGGGCCTAGTTTGATCATATCCATAATATTCTATTCAATTTTTTGAACTTTAATATCTGTTAAATTTTCCAAATTATATCATCCTATGATTGGTAATCTTTTCTCTTCTCATAACACCAAAAACATGTAAAAATATGGTATTTGTATCAATCCATATAAGTGACATCAGCATCAAATTACATTTGAGTAACTTCATTGGCATCCTGTAAAACATCCAAGAGGTTTCAAGATCAAAATTTTATTAAATATTCATTTAATCTCTTTTATCCTTGATTGGTCACTATACAGGTTCAAGAGAGGTTTAAGACCAGTTTGGGGTCTTAATGATTGTTCATAAAAGAACAGATCATTAAATGACCTCCCTCTACTTGGAAAACCTTCTTGATAGACCCATTAAACTATACCAAGTGTATCATCTTCCCATACAAAGTGTGAGTAATGGTATGATCATATGAATTTGTTTCTTAGGTGGCTTACTTAGTGTTTCTTGAGCATGAAAGAGATATACTTTAAGTTATGGGTCTTAAAACTCATTCCCACTATTGTCAGAGTATTATAAACTTCTAAAAAATCCCTTTACTACATGATATATAATGAGAGTGAGAGTATTATAAACTTCTAAAAAATCCCTTTACTACATGATCTATAAGTTCTCGTTACCCCTCTATATACAATTGGTACATTGATTAGACTATCTAGGGTTTAGGTTAGTCTCCTCTTTGCTAGCCCTCAACGGTACTTGGCCTAAACACTACGCATTATTTACACCTAGAGTTGTATGGATACTATTTCCATGATTTTTTACTTCCCCTAGGACTCTTAATTGAGTCTATAATGCTTTTTATATGCCTTTGAAATCAAGTGAACTCCTAAGTCTCTTGACTGCCTCTTGCCCAAGGATCGTGCAAGGTTTGAGACAAAATAGTGAGTACTTACACTATTTTTTTGACCTCTAGGAGACCATGAAAGTATTTTTAAAGTAAAAAAAACACTCTTTACCAACTTTTATAGTGTTTTCTCACCTATATGAGTCCCAAAACTCAAATTTATCTCAACTAGTTATAGGCCTATGACTGTGTACAGGGTTTTAAATCCTAGACTAAGTATTTGACCTTATCACCTTTGTATCAGACCTAAGTAGTTATATTAAAGTTTTAAAAACACTATATATCATACCAAGTGACCTATATCAAACATATTCATATTCCTTATTCTTCAATCTAATCAAAACTCACCTAAAAGAGCAAGCAGGCATGTATGTGTCTCTTAACTATGTTTTGACTGTATAGATTTATCCTTCATGGCATTACTAACCTTTTCAATGTTCTTTATCTTTAATTAAAGTCTTGTATAGGCTTAGAATCCTCTCAAATACCCATTCTCTCTTTCCTTAATTTTGGAGAAGGAACTGACCCTAATGTAGGACTATAGGTAGCCTCTTAGGGTATTGACTATGTTCTGACTGTATAGGTCTCAAAAACTCATTTTCACATCATTAACCTCCTAAAATTTCATGAACATAGTTGAATTTTACCATTTGAGTTCCATCATCTCCTAACACATTTTTTTCTTCCCTTTAGGCCTAAAACTATGTATGCTCTATTAGCCACCTATAGGTGTCTTTAGAGGGCTCATGACTATGTTTTGCATGCTTAGACCTAGTCTTTCCACTTGCCATTATGTTTGAACATTTACATTAAATGATTTAACTCTTTTGTGTATACATATTCTACAAACTCACTGTCACATCTTTAAATCACTTATCTTCTTTAGACATGCTCCTTCTATACAGGATGCTTTAGATGCTTGTCTGACTATGTACTTAGCATCTTGATTCCCTTGATTGTATAATTAGCTTAGATTTTATTCAATGGTTTTTTTCCTACATCATTGGTTCTTTATGAACTCATTATTATCATTTTGACCTCTTTAATAGGTTATAGACTTAGTAGACGTCCCAAATGGAGACCTACAAGTTTAGGGCTGTAGGTTATTTTTGAAATTTTTAGGCTATAAAGAGACACTTTCTCTAATCCTTAGTCCCTTAAAAAATTATCAAGATACTACCCTCTTCATTTTACTCCTCAATAGTATGCAAATATTCAAACAACATCATATCACCTTCAACTCATCTTACAAGTTTATACGGACCTGTAGGTTCTTATTTGTTTATGTATAGGTCCATATGTAAAGAATGGAGAGTTTAGTTTTTTGAGTCCCATAATGATATTAGTAGGGCATTTAGAGGCATATGAATCATTAATATACATATCAAGTCTCCATCATAGCTTTGAGCATCTCCAACTTGTTCGTACAGTCCATACAATTTACATATGAAGGAAACACTTATGACTTCTCATTGGAATGTGTGTATGGGACATTTCACCAAAAAAAATTTATAAGCATAACCACTTAGTGGGGGGGTTGAATAATTTCCCTTAAAACAATCAATTTCACTTCTCATTCATGAAGCATTCATTCAAACATATACATCAACCAATACATAAATAAGTATCCACATAAGCATATACCATATGAACATAAGAGATATGTGGAAAACCATCATGGGGGATAAATACCATTGAAATATATCTTTTAATATAGTCTTATAAGTAATTAATCAAGATTTAGTGAGGCACCAACCCCTCACTAGTCAAGCACCAACTCAACTAAGCCTTTAACAAACACCAACTTACAAGGAAGAACTAACCCCCTAGGTGACTCATCACCAGCTTAGCCACCTGGAACCTATAATAAAGTTTGGACATTTTTTCTCACTCAACTTATCATTACCACATTCTTTTTCTCTTCATACTCTTTTATCTCTCTTAAACAGCCTATTAGACCTCTTCGCTCAGCTAGCCCTCTTCTTGACAAATTTAGAACATATGTCCTTGATCATCATCTATATAGTCATTTTTAAAACTTCATGACATATTTAACAAACCTCTATAATTGTCTTAAATCAATATACCTTATTTCTAAACTACTATTTCATTTTTTCATCCCCTCAATATTCTAACTAGTCAAATTAAGCCTATTAGACCTTCTTCTTATAAACTTTTGATTTTACATACATTGGTCATCCATGAACCTCTCCATACTTTTATCACCATTTTAATATATAAAAAAATGCATTTAATAGGAGAAACAACCAGTAAAATTTTTTTCCACCACTCATAAGGACCAAACCACCATTAGGTTCAAACGAGACCTAATGCAAATAAGCCTTCTCAAAGCACACATTTCACCTTGACCACATTAGAACATATTGATCCTCCATAATCAGATTAAACACTTAAAAAACAATTTTATTATACCCTTGATAATCTCATATTATGTCCCAAACACCATTTATCTCATTTCACTCCTTGAACCACACCATTAGACCTATTCACAATCAGGCCTTCTTAATGTCAAAAAGTCTACCTACCAAAACTAAAGCATACAATTAATTTTATCAAAAAACCATATCAAAAAATAACTTATTAAAAAATCACATAACCTTAGATTCATCACCATGTTCTTGAAACACTAAAACACAGGGCTTAAATCCTCTAACTCACTCTTGCAACATGCCCACTCAGAACTGCGAACTAGCTTCAAAACCTAATCATCATCATTTAACCACAAAAATTTGTATAGGAACATTTCATGACTCTAAAATCACTCATAATAATCTTAGATATCCTCAAAACATATTCATGTGCATTATACTCTTCAACTCTAGGCAAATCACCTCATACTCATCTCTACTAGATTACTACTTAGAACTGTCAAAAACATCAAAAACACAATCATGAAAATAAAGACTTAGAACACTTATAGAATATATTTCATGAACTTCCAATGGGTTTAAATGATCCTTAATCATCTTTATAACATCTTTAAACAAATATATTATAAGGTCCAATATCAATATTTATCTTATATACTAATCTCATGGGCTTCACTATACACAGACCTCATTGTGTTAGATAAGTCAATTTGAGAGCAACTTTCTGCCATACACACACATATATAAATATTATCTCCAATATGTATATGTGATACATGTCTTAAATAACAACCTATTTCAATTTAATCTATCCCTAATCCATGGCAACACATCCCTAGTCTCATTCTCATTTTGCTTAGTTTTTCTCATTGTCTTCCTCATTAGGCCTTTTTAGTGATAGGTAAACTTACATGATTGGTTTAGAATATTTTAGGTATATAACATGATCAAAAACCATCATGGTCATAATATATAGGTTTCAATCTTAACCTCCATCCATTTAACAACTTTGACTTGGTCAACTCTACCTGCTATAGAATTTTTTTTAAAAACATGGATTTTCTTGTAGGGTCGACTCACTCATTTGATAGACAAAATATACCTATATGTACCTTGGAGATTCATATAAATTATCCAATCATCAAAATATTTCATCCAATTCATTTTGATCCATTTCTATCAATATTTTTTTATATCGGGTCATTGTTAGGGTTTTAGAGATGATTCAGACCACCTTATAGTCAATGATCATTCATAAAGCTTGGGCCCTTAATATAGAAAAAAATTATTTTAAACTTGATATAATATCCTTAAAAAACTTTCATTAACTTATTTGGATCTCATTCAAAGGTTTCACATTCCAACAAGCACATGAAAGCCCTTCTTAGGTTTGTAATACTTCATTCTAGAACTTGAGAGACCTTAAGACCTACTTTTCATGATTTATCCTTAGAAATTTAACCTAAAACTTGGTAAAAATAATTAACACAACCTTTCACACATCTTAAAATTATCTCTATCACCTTCTAAACTAAACTTGACCCCTCATTAGGCTACACTAGGTCTCTTTACACATTAGGCCTTGAATTGTCAATCACACTTAGACCTTGAACAAACCTTGAAACCATTTTTAGTGCTCTTAACACCCTATAATAATTTCATAAAACTTCATACCATACTCACATACTACCAATATTATTCTCACAAGCCTCAGATTACTCACTTCATCATGCAACCAAGTTTATACCTTCCTATTAGGTCTCTCATGTATATGACTCATTCACTCAACCTTAAGAACATAAAATACAACTTAGAATGACATTAATGGCACTTTAAATAAATAAATGATAACTCCATGCATACCTTATAACACATTATCAACAATATCCCCCTTTATCATTGATGATAACCACTCAATCATGACAACCATTCAAAGAAGTTCTCTCATTGGGATATAGCTCCCCATACAGATCAATCTCCCCCTTTGACATTAATGAAAAATAATTACCTACAAAAAAACTCAATAAATAGGAATAAAATATTATATCAACAAGTTCCCACTAACTCAATGCATACCTCAAACATCTTCTTCTTGACAAACTGATATGACTCCCTCTTTGACCTCATAGCTTATGCACTTATTTCCTACTCTTGGAACTAAATAACCTCCTTATTAACTCATGTTAAGAACTTAACTTGATTATTTAATGTTATGATCATGAATCACACCTAATTCTTGTCTTATATGTTAAAAAGTAGCCTTTAGAAGAGGCTTAGTCAAGATATCTATAATCTGATCCTTGGTAGACATAAATTCAAGCTTAATACTTTATTCACTTACCTATTTTATTAATAAATGATAATTTATATGGATGTGATTTGTCCTTGAATTCATTATTGGATTATTTTAAATGCTTATGTCACTAGTATTATCATAAAAAATAGGACTAGGACCATCAAACTCCACTTTCTAGTCTCTTAAGGTTTGTCTCATTCACAAAACCTAAGTGCAACATGAAGTTGTTGCAATGTACTCATACTCACAAGTAGATAAATCCATTGATGGTTTCCTATTTATTATCCATGAAACTAAGAACTCACCTAAGAATAAGGCTCCTCAACTAGTGATCTTTCTATCATCTAGACTCCTAACCCAATCTACATCTATATAGGCTACTATATCAAACTTCTTTCTCATTAGGTACCACAATCCATACTCCATAGTTCCCTTGATATACCTAAGTATATTTTTGACTACTTGTAGATGAATTTCATTAGGATCTTCTTGAAATCTTTCCACAAGACCTACTACTTACATGATGTTAGGTCTATAGGTAGTAGTATACAACAAATTCCCAATCATTGATCTATATATTCTCTGATTGACTCTTGAAGATTCATAATTACATCCTGTAACCATAGGTATACTTATATCCTTGAAATATTCCATTTAAAACTTATTTGACATCTCTTTTATATGCTTGACCTATTAAATTAGCATACCT
Organism: Torreya grandis; assembly: GCA_037957365.1. Taxonomy (NCBI): domain Eukaryota; kingdom Viridiplantae; phylum Streptophyta; class Pinopsida; order Cupressales; family Taxaceae; genus Torreya; species Torreya grandis. The sequence continues at coordinate 866,279 of JARHVA010003596.1, read as the reverse complement.
TTTTTAGATTGACTAATTTGAAGCCCAAGGAAGAAGAATAGTTCTCTAATCATAGTAATTTCAAATTCTAACTACATCACTTCTACAAATGCCTTGGTCATGTTCTCACTATTTCCACCAAAGATTATATCATCCACATATAACACCACTATCAATTGATGGTCATTTTTAGTCTTGATATATAATATACTATTTACAAATCCTCTTTTGAAACCTTTGCCCAAAAGATACTTGTCTAGTCTAGAATACCAAGCTCTAGGGGCTTGTTTTAAACCATAGAGATCCTTCTTTAGCCTACAAACATATACCTTATTATCAGTTAATAATAAACCCATAGGTTTCTCAATGTACACTTCTTCCTCTAAGTTCCCATTTAGGAAAGCTGACTTGACATCCATCTGGTATATCTTGAAGCCTTTTACACCTACATAGGCAATAAATATTGTAATAACCTCTAACCTTGTTATTAGATAAAAGGTTTCCTCAAATTCCACTCCTTCTACTTGAGCATATTCCTTTCATATGAGTCTATCCTTATTTTTGGTGACTTCTCCATTCTCATTCAACTTGTTTCTAAACACCCATTTTGTACCAATGATATTTTTATCTTTAGGACTAGGTACTAACTCCTAAGTCTCATTATTCTCAACTTGATTTAACTCCTAATTCATAGAATCTATCTAAAACCTATATTGCCTTGATTCCACATAGATTTTAGGTTCAAATTTAGATAGTAAATTAGTATTCTCTTTATTAACATTACTCACCATTCTTCTTCTTGTTTGTATACCTTCATTTTTATTGCCAATGATCTGAGATTCAAGATGATCCTTTTAAATCTACCTAGAAGGACCTTTTGATTCCTTTCTTTCCTCAATTTCTTATTAATCTTCATCTATCTCTATTGTTACTTCATTATTTGACTAAGAATATGATTTATTTGTCTCATGAATCTTCACATTTGTTCTCTCCACTATCTTTTGTGACCTATTGTTATAGAATCTATAAGCAACACTAATTGATGAATATCCAAAGAAAATACCTTCATTAGACCTTGAGTCAAATTTTCCTAAGTCCTCCTCTTCTCTCTTGATATAACATTTACTTCCAAATACCTTAAAATGTTTAATACTAGTGTGTTTGCCATTTCATAATTCATATGGAGTTTTATCACTATTGATCCTAATTTGTCTTCTATTCAAAGTGTAAATTGTAGTACCCACATCTTTTCTTAAATATCTATTAGATAACTTTGACTCATTCAACATGGTCCTTTCCATTTTTTGAATTATTTAGTTCTTTATTTCAACTACCCCATTTTGTTGAGGTGTTCTAGATGCTGAGAACTATCTTCTTATTCTATTGACCTCACAAAATCATAAAAATCATTTGATGAAAAATCTCCTCCTTTTTTAGACCTAAGGCATTTGATCTTCATATTCATCTCATTTTCAACTAAAGCCTTGAAAGTTTTGAACTTACCTAGATATTCTAATTTCTCTTTCAAGAATGCTACCCATGTCATTCTTATGAAGTCATCTATAAGCAACATGAAGTAGATACAACCTTAAATGATTTAAATCCTTATAGGACCACATAGATCAATATGAATTAGCTATAAAGGTCTGGTAGTAGATTATTCTTTAGACTTGAATCTCCTCCTAGTCTACTTACAATGTTGACATGCCTTGAAAAAAGCATCTGTAGGTTTGGAAATTTTGGGCATGTTATTCATGAACCCATTAGATTTTATCTTTACTATATTTTCAAAGTTTATATGACCTAACCTCCTATGACATAGCCAACTTTCATCTACCTTGGTCATGAAACACTTCTCTTTTATGATCTCATTCAATACATATAGATTGTTTTAAATTCTATCAGTTTTAGTAATTAACCTACCTAATTTTGATCTCCTTATTTCACATCCTATATCATGACAAGTTAGGGTATGTTATTTGGTGCACATTTGAATTATACTCAACAAGATGTGTTTCAATCCATGTACATATAATACATTTTCTATAGTGGTTTTCCCATTGTCCAAGCTCAAGGCACCTTTGCCAACTATATTAGCAGATGTGTTATCTCCAAACCTCATTGATCCTATGGAATTATTATTCAAAGTGATGAGTTTTCTCTTATCTCATGTCATCTAAATTGACTATCCACTATCTATGTACCACTTCAAATCTTAATTCTGAGTATGAAAGGTAGTTTTAGCTATCATAGATTCTTCTCCTCTAGATTTCTACTTCTCTTTCATCTTACCCATACGGTTTGCTTTCTTAATCCATTATTTAGTATGATGACTACATATATTCTTAACTTGACTAGTATTCTTGATAGGTTTTATTTTATAATCTATTTTAATATGTCCTCTTTATTTGTAGTTATAACATAGGATTCTACTTCTCCATCTATAGTATATAGCTCTATGTCCAAATTGACCATATGAGAAACAATAACCATTGAAGAATCCACATACTTTGAATGTCTAACCTCATTTGTATTTTTATGATCATTGGATAATACACCACTGACTTTGATATCCTTTGACAAAACAAAACCCTTCTTGGATTTTTGATGCTTGACTTCAAACTTGACCACTTTTGTATAAGTATTTATTCTACCATAATTATCACTTCTTGATAGATCATTGACTTTTGAAAACTGACTCTCCTTGAACTCCTATTGGTATTATTTGAAACCAAGACCTGTCTTATCATAAGAGGACCTTTAACTATTCAAAATATTGTTAATTTTTTAATTACTCTCTAAAGACAACTAAAATTGGCCACTAATGACTTCATACTTGACTTTAGATAAATTCTTACCAACCATTAAACATATAGCCTAATAATTTTTTAAATTCTCAAAATTGGCTTCATAACATGCAATTAAATCAATTTGGCCCATAAATCCATTAAAATCACCAAATTCCTAAATCATTTAAATCTAAACTTGCACAAAAATTCAAAGGCCTAAAAGAGATTAATTAACAGTTAAATCCTAAATCAAATTCCTAAATTAAATTATCCATGAGCAAATAAAGCAATTATCAAAAAAGGAAATTTAAAAATTAATGAATATCCTAGGTTTTCATCATTAGCTTTTGTGAGTTGTCATTTTTGGAAAATATCCTACCCATGTTTATTCCATGCTAATCATGACCATTTGACACATTTTAACCTTACTAGGGTTAACTAAGCCAATGAAGGTTAGAATTTAACCCATTCCAAGTCATTTCAAAACCTATAAAAGCAAGCCTAAAGCTCTTCATTTGAGAGAGATTGGAACATAACAAAGTTATAATGTAGGATTTGATTCATAAAGCAAATGCATAGTGTTATAAATTTAAAATTAGGCTAAACCATCAATCAATCCAATCCAACCATGGTGTTAAGAAGAGATGGATATAGCCAATCCCCATTGATGAAGACATTTTGAGCACAATCTGAGTAATCCAATGAAGAAATCTCTTAGAGTAATCAAGGAAGGTAAATAAAGTTAACATTTCATTACATTATAGTTATGTCTTCAATTAGTTTGTTCACTAAGCTCCCTCCATGATCTAGGCCTAGAGATGTTACATTGCTAGTGTGTTGATTTCATTGTTTTTGTAACTAACACCATACTAACCTCCTCTCTTGAGTCAAATTCCTTTATCATAAATGGCATGCCTGATGGGACCCAACGCATCCCATATAGAAATGATATCATTATGCAAGTCTCAAACTAAGAAATAGATGCTTGAATCTTGTTAAAAGTGCATTTATAACTAGTTTTGGTTATATTTGGTTTTATCTTTATTTATCAAATCTACACAATGACTGAAAATGATCTAGAGTAACAACCCAACCATCATCAATGCTTTGAAACCACTAATGGTAAAGTTACAAGGGAGAAACAAACCTTAAGATTGAATTTTAATTCTTCTTATCATTTCATTCCTTGATTTCTAGGTTTCAAGATCATCTAAATCCATCAAATAAGTTTTACCTTGTAGGTTTTTTTAAAATTTCATCTAACCAAGCCTAACCTAATGTATTTCATACTTTGTGGTTTTTCCTTGGGTTCATAGGTCATCACTGATGATCTTTATCAACCAACGATGATTCTGCTCAACCAAAGGTGGTTACCTACTAACTATTTATCATGATTGCCTTAACCCTATTAATGTTTATCTATGATCATTAATGGTCACTATGTGAAATTAAATCCAAACCCAAGAGCTAAATTTCAAACATCATTTTCCCAACTAAGAAAGTGCTTCAAAGTAAGGGATCATAATCTAACATTTATAAGTCCAAGGATTGATTTTAAGATAAAATTGCATATTTTTGACTAATAAAACACTTTGTTTTAGGTTTTAAAAATAACTTAGTCAAATCGTGCACATTTTAATTTGGGTTTAAAATGAACATGTTATATCTTACACATTTCAATGTTGGTATTTAAAACAAATCTAGCATGCTAAGTCTCAGAAACATTTCAAATTTGGTGCCTAAAACACATGTTTAAAGCTCGAACATTTCAAATTGGTGTTTTAAAATGAACCTAGGATACATATTGCACATTTGGACTTTGGGCTTAAAATGAACTAGATAGTCTTACTTAATTTGGTCTTTTATGAAAATATTCATTCAATTTTTCACACTTAATCCAAGGGTCCTAGTAACAAACAAACATCACATTTAAATTAGTGCTTAAAATAAAACCTCACTCATAATTATTTGCAAATTATTTATTAATTGTTTGTTTTCATAAAAAGGATAACACGAGTATGCTCTCCCCCATCCCCTATAGGAAACTCATAGGATCAAAATTTCCTTTCCATTATATTTGGTGCCTATTCCAAGCCATATAAAGAAAGTTTCCTATGCTCTCCCCAAAACTTGCATAGTATTGGGTGATCTAAAAGCAACCCTAAATTTTTTATACTCATCTTTTTTTTTCATGCATTTTGGCTTGTGAAGGGGGTGTCATTGCCTCTCACAAATTCTTTAGGGAAGCATTAACCTGGGACTTCATCTCTCGATAGTGTTTCAACCACTCTCCATAAGGGGTATATAATTTGGGAACACCCCATTGTGATGGTGGTTTGAGTGGTTAAACCATCTTTGTTAGTGGCAAGCTAAGGCTAGGATGTATGATCAATCAGGACATCACACTACACTGAGTAATTGACAGATGTAATGTTTGTGAAAAACACAAGACATTTTCATAATAATTTTATTGAGATGGACTCAATTGACATGATTCTTCTCTTGTGTGCATACATGAAATTATGTACACATGGGATCAATCTAGATGGTCAAAAACTTGTAGGTTTTAGTCAACCCCACTTTTCCACACCTTGATAAGATCTAGGATGATATACTTAGTTGTATTTTTATCATTTATTCTTTATTACATGGTGTGTTATAACTAAAACTTATTTTTTAAACCACATCATGAATGAGTCTTGTGTCTAACATTAATCCATTATTTAAGGAGGTGTTATACCATCCATTTGACACCTTGATTTAACTTAGCAAACTTTTGTGTCAAAACATTGAGTGTGGTACTTGATTGAGATGGGTAATGTTATTTTTCCCACAACATTTCAAGTCTTATGCCTTAAAAGTATTTGAAACATAACATTATAACATCATTTGGAAGTGATAACACTGTTACACTACTTAAATTATTTCAAAAGACTTGTCTTATCTTATGTCTCAATTATCATTGTTAAAAAATCAATCATTGAAGCCTTGTTGGATCTTTGTTTTAACAACAATCATGCTATTCAAATTTACCTATCTTGTTGTCATAAAATCTTATTTTATCTTATTTTAGTCTTTGATTAACTTTTACAATTCTAGATCCAAACATTGATTGATTTTGATTTAGGCCTCGACACGCAAGGGTTGATACATAGATATTTCTCTTTTGGGTTGTGTAACTTAGGTTAATCCATTACTCAAATTTGGAAACTTTTTTGTTTAATTCCTTTGTTTCATAAAATTATTCCATCTTCAAAGTTCCTTTTATTTTGTTTTTTATACCAATCAGATCATGTTTATGCCTAGAATCAAGTGCCCAATCTTTGCCAAACTATTCTGAGTTTCTTAGATTAATCATCATCATCCTTTATTTTAAAGTCCATATTTTGACATTGAATTTGGCCAAAGGTCCTAACACGGCCTGTTTGAGCCTATATTTTGACTCCACATTTGGATAAAATACATAGTAACTTTTCCCTTTCCTATTTTAGACTTATTTGGAACACATTTGGACATTAGAGTTTGACATCTTATTTTTAGGTCATTCTACTTGACCTTGTTTATGTAAAACATTTAAAGTTAGACATTTGATTTTTTTCCTATGTTTACCAAATCTTTGCATCATAATTTTTGGAGATATAGCTCCACCCTCGACCAAGCTAGATGACATTTTCACCCTTTGTCTTTTCAAACATAGATTTTTAGAGTTTATAGAACTCTAATCTATCTTGTTGTGAAACATTTGTCATATATTTTACCATGACACATTACACATGTAGTAAAACTATGTACAATCTAGGATGTGGAAATTTTAGCACATAGGAAGAGTTTTTTCAAGACCTTTACAGTGATGTTTTTTTTTAGAGATGGATTATTATCCACCATACAACACTCAAACAAGGGAATAGAGTCAAGATCTTTTGGCCAATTGTTTGGTTAGTACACCTCCTTACATGAAGCAAGATCAAGAATAGATATCCCAATATTTATTTAGTGTACCTATGGTTATATAAAACATCCAAAATCAACCTTATTATGGTAAAATTCCATCAAACTATGGGGTAGGGTACGATAATTTATAAAATCTATCAAGAGGAACTTATAACATGTCTTATCCAAACAACGATTGAGCCTCTTCTAAAAACCCTAATGTTATAGTACCAATGATATATCAAGATCCATGTATGCTTGTCACATAAAGAGGTCTCATAGAGGACCATTTAATTCAAATTTAGATATCATACCAAACATATCAAGATGTAGCATGTAACTTTAATTAGATGACCATGTCGAATAAGCTACTTTTTTATTTATTTCCTTTAACATGAGTTTTAATGGAACTGAGTAGTCAAAAAAATTAGGGTTTATAATCATTTATGCAACACACTTCAATCAAAAACATGTTTAATACCCCAACTATCAAGGAAGTGTCTTCTACTTCTATGCCAAAAATTGAGCAAAACATAGTGGACAATGTGCAAGTAACAACTAATTTAGACCAAAGTGGTGTTAATGCACAAAAAATTAGTTAACAATAGAATGTGCCTTTAACTAACACCATTAGTGGTTTGAAAAATTATGGAGTGGGATTTTATACATCCTAACCTCAACCAACTACTTCTAATCCTCAACTAGCCACTTCTTTTAGCACCCAACAACAAGGATTAAATAGTTAGCCAATGAGCAATGTTTCCATAATAGAATGTGATGAATCTTACTTCACCCTAATAGGTGAATAGTAATATTCAATAATAGTAGGCATCATCAAATCAACCCATGAAATAAAGGTAGAACACCTTGCCACCTCAATAGGGGGAAACTAATGTTCCACTTTGTTAGGTAGTAGTGAGCATACCTCTTCATTCACAGACTAACATGGTGAACTAATGTTAATGATGTCTAACCAATAGCATAATATTATTTTTAGAAATAAATGTTAAATATCCAACATGTCTCCACTTCCAACTAGGGATTCATGTAACCAAGAGGTTCCAATGTTCCTCAAGTACTTACTAGGTAACAATTGTCTTTCATGTAAATTGTGCCATAAGTTTAGAGATAAGGTCTTAGTTGACAAGTTACCTCTTTAAAAAAGGTTTAATTAGTCAGTAGCATGTCTCTATTCAACCTCAATAGGCATAATATAGATATATTCCTCCATCCCAACCATAATATTCACAATATCAAGCCTACATACCTAATCCTAACCAAAATATCACACAATTGCAAGTACAATTTTAGAAATCACACCCTAATCTATACATGCATATTCTTGGTCAATTTTCTATCCAATTCAACCTACCCTAGAAAATACCTCCATCATACCATGGTAAAATTAATCCACTTATGAACAAGTGCTACAATAAATGAAAGATGTAATTGCCACCATTCAAGTTAGGAAACAAGTAAAAAAAATTAATTTTGATGACATGTGTTCTTACCCATTCAACATGGAGTACTTATAGATACCATTTTCTCTAAGGTATGAACCACCAAAGTTTGACAAATACAAGGCGAAAGGTGACCCCAAGGCCCATTTGACAGAATTCTTTATCACACTCTACCCAATGTCCTCTGACAACATATACTTATTTTTGTTTCTAATAATTCTTGTTAGACAAGCCTTTGAAAAGTTTTTAAAGTTTCCCAATAATTTTGTATCTAATTTTGATGATCTTTCAGAGAAGTTAATGCAACACTTCTCTTACAATCTCGAGCATGATATTTCATTGGTAGACTTAATGCAAGCAAAATAGAAACTAGGTGAAATCTTCACAAGTTATTTACATTGATGGAGAGCCCTTACAATCCAATTTACCCATAGTCTACCATACGAATAACTAGCTATTGTGTTTACCAAAAACCTACACAATGAGATATCTTACTATTTGAAGTTACAGTATGCACATACATTTAAATAAATCATTGATAAAGGTTTAGTGGTCAAAATATCCCTTATTAATAAAGGGATCATTAAAATAACCTCATGAAATCATAATAATGGATAGAATCAAGACCAAAATAGTGGCCAAAACTAACATCCAATCCAAGTGCAAGTATCGTAACTAGCATAGGCTAATAAAAATGATAGACCTAATCATTTCAATTGTAACAAGAATGTTGTAGGTAATAGAGTAACAAATTCATAACGTGTCCAAATTGTGTAAACACTATCTACTCATCATATTCCACCTTTCCATCTTACTCCTAAACAACATCCTTTTTAGTATCCACAACATGCATAGCAAGCACAACAACCTAGACTAACATATTCAATGCAACAAATATAGTAATATATGCCTTTGTAAAACCCTTATCTTCTAAGGATAAATGTACCTACTCATCATGATTTTACTGACCTTAAAGAGCCCATTGAATCAATATTTTTCAATCTTTCAATAGCTAACTTAATTAGATGGCTCGTCCTGAAAGATCAAGTTCATGAGGGTACTAACATGTTAGACTAGTATAGGCTATAAAAATTCTATGATTTTCATTAGGTTAATATCTATAGTTTATAGTGTTCTATGTAAGTTATACATGTATTTTATAATATTTTTTAAAATGGAGAGATCACATTGGATCGTGGAGCTTCCACCTCCAATCAGAGCCTTGAAATTTATCATAATTTTTTTCCCCAACATAATAATCAACAAAAATGGCCAATGCAACATCAAAAAAAATAGTATCAATAACCAAGGTTGAACCAATATACTAAACAAAACCAACATCACAACCAACAATGCCAAAATAATAGATAGAACAAAGGTTAGAATATTAATAACCAACAAACCTACCATGTAGTTACACATGACTACAACTCAGTTGTAGGCCATATTATAGGATGTCACATTATAAACATTTCAATAAATCTAAGACCAAGAATCAATCATATAATACTATTTCTAATCATACCAAATCAACCATACCATTCTAGTAATCCTTCCTTCACCTAGGACCACACATAGGCAAACTAACAAGCAGGGATTCCCATGTTAGGACCTTATACTGATAACTCATTGTTAGTTTATGACCATGCATAAGTGCATCAATAATTGATACTTATCATATCTAGTCCTCCTTCACCATTATTTTCTAGCAAAAATGGACTTGTATCTATTCCTAATTATGAAATCATAACTCGGTAATCAAAGATTACCATACTAGGTCCATAACCATTTACCACTTGACCCATCATCCAACCAACCATTCTATCTCAGAACAAGCCATTTATCATTGTCCAATAAAAGACATTTGAAATTATGGAACAATTAAAAAATACACCTTCACTAATCTCTATTTTAGATTTGTTGCATACATCAACCATCCACAAAAATATCTTGACAGAGTTCTCTAGTCAGTCCATAGTTCTAAATGACATATCTCTTGATAAATTTCAAGCTTTGGTTGGACATCTAGCTCCAGCCCAACATGTAACCTTGAACCAAAGTGATATGTTATCCATTGGTCTATTGCATAATAATCCATTATACATCAAAGTTTACATAAAGAGGTAAAAAGTGAAATGTGTCCTCATAGACATTGGATCAGGTTTGAATATAGTGTCTCTAAAGTTTATCAAGCTTCTTGGGTACACAAAAGTATATCTCCAAGCAAAAACAATCATCATCAAAGCTTACGATAATGAATAATGAGATTCACAAGGCACCATTAACTTGTTAGTTATCATCAGGCCCTTGACCCATGATACACTTTTCAATGTGGTAGATCTCAACTTATCATATAATATACTTTTATGTAGACCTTGGTTACATGATATTCATGTAGTTCCATCAATAGTACACTAGTTTATCAAATTCGCCCATTCAAGGATGGAAGTTAGTATTCTAGGAGATTTGTATCCATATGAGCATTGAAAACATCTAGAGGTTGAGTTAGAGAGCTAAAATTACCATTTCATCATGAATCCATTTTCCAAGTAGGACAAAGGGAAATTAATACTTATTGATTTACTAGAGGCTAACTTCATTGACCCTAATAGCCTTGATTCACTTTTCCACATTCCACCTCTAAAATTTTATAATCATTATACCATCTTAGATAATGGCCTAGGAGAATACTTGACCCATGAAACCTTTCACATTGCAAAATTTCCATAGAACCTAAAGTCCTTTGGAAGACCAAAAGCCAAACCACTTTGTATGGAATGGAAATGAAAGGTAAAAGGTCCTCATCATAGTCCAGCACCTATCACTTTCATACTAGCCTCTGGCAAAGAATAGGATCCTATTAAAGGTGATGAATCATGGTTGTACAATGACAAATTAGTAGACTATTACAAAAACTCCAAGTATCCCAGTCTTAATTAGATTATGGAGAACTAAGACTATAAAGGAGAAGGCCTCAGGATAAATCAATAGGGAACACTTGAGCCAATTTCTATGACTAAATACAAAGGAACCTATGGACTTGGATATAAACCACTTGGGGGTAACCCTATGTATCTTTTTCAAGTTCCATCACCAATGAATAGTGATGATGATGCTAACAATGAAGCAGAATCTAATCATAGCTAGTTTGATAACTTAGCACAAACCAACCTATTTTACCATAACACCATTTATACCCTTTGACCAATCATTCATCATAATCCATTATCCCCAATTGATATACTAGGAACAACAAAAATCCAACATGATATTTGATGAGTTTCAAAATGATGAATCTTTCTATGATTTTCTATGCCTTAGGGATAATGTTTCATTAGGAGACCATAAATCAGGGATCTCAATCAAGTTAGATCCTAAAGCCTATTGTTAAGAGTGAGTGAACACATTTAGCCAAAAGAAAAAAATAAAAGATTGAGGTCCCAAAGTGAAAACCTCTTTGATGTGCTTTTTGACCAGGGAAAAAGTAAAGATAAAGGCCAATCTAGTTGTGAAAACTTGTTTTAGGTGCCACTAGACAGGGGTGTTCAACCTTATTTAATTATATACTAGGAGACCACCAAAGACAAACTTGTCTATGGGTCCAAGTTTAGTTTTGAAGAAGAATAGGCTTTTAATCAAATCATCCATGACACCAATGTCAATGAAATTGTCTATGAATCTAACTTTAGTCTTAATGAACAATAGTAATTTGATCACATCATTCAAGATTTTCTAACAACATTTGTTACATGGCCATCCCTCCCCTTGGGGATTCTAATTCATCATGTTTAGGAGAACTTGAAGATCCAATCCTAATAGAGAACTTGAACATAGCCAAATAGTTCAAATCTTTGCCCACTATTATTGAAGATGGTTCAATCCTTCTAGTGGAAGACACATCAAAGGTTAACATCGGGACTCTAGATGACCTAAAATGGATTAAATTAGTCATGTCCCTCATTAAGGAGGAGCATGAATTCTTTACAACCCTATTGAGGGAATTTCTTGATATATTTTCCTAGGCATATTCTAGCATGCCTACTTTGGACCCTACCTTAGTTGTTCACCACCTTATGGTACATCCTGAAGCCAAAATTATGAAACAAAATCTATGCAAGATGCATCCTCATATTGCTATAGTAGTGAATAAATATTTGGAAAATCTCTTAGAATATAAATTTATTAGGCCAATTAACTATTCTAAATGAATTTCTAATGTGGTTCTAGTCAATAAAAATCCAAAAGGAATTAGAATATACACTAATTTTAGGGACATAAACAAAAATTTCCCTAAGGATGACTTTCCATTACCAAACATTGACATGATAGTCAACTCCATATCAGGTTATGAGATGCTCTCACTGATGGATGGTTTCATAAGCTACAATCAGATTAGAATCACACTAAAAGACCAACATAAAATAACTTTCACCACTTTATGGGGAACATTATGTTATCAGGTTATGCCATTTGGTCTTAAGAATGTAGGGGTCACCTATAAAAGAGCCATGATAGTCATATTCCATGATATGATGCATGACATTATAGAAGACTATGTCAATGACATATTAAGCAAATAAAAGACTAAGGTTGATCATCCATCATCATTAAGGAGGATATTTGAGTGACTATGTGAATACAAAGTTAGGATCAATCCTAAGAAATGTGTTTTTGGCATCACATCAGGTAAATTTCTTGGCTTCATTATGTCTCATAGGGGCATTGAATTTGATCTAGGTAAAGTATTATCCATAAAAAAAATGTCACCACTTACCAATTTAAAGTAGCACCACAATTTGTAGAGTAAAATCCAATCCATCAGATGCTTCATTTATTAATTGGATAATAAGTACCAACCATTTACACATCTATTGAAAAAGGTTGTAACATTTATTTGGGATAGTAATTGTCATAAATCTTTTTAACTACTAAAGGATTATCTTTTAAATCCACCAATTATATTACCTCTTATGCCAAAATACCATTCATTTTGTATCTATCAATGATCAATAATTCCTTGGGGGAACTTCTATATCAACATGATGATAATGGAAAAGATCATGTAGTGTACTATCTAAGCTATACATTGATCATGTATGAACACAATTATATGCCCATCAAAAATGCTTGTCTCATTATGGTCTTCATAGATTAGAAACTATAACATTACATGTTAAACAATAAGACCATGGTCATTTCAAAATTAGATCCACTCAAGTATCTACTATCTAAAATATTTTTACAAGGCCACATGGCCAAATGGATCATGCTTCTTAGTGAGTTTAAAATAGAATATGTGAATGATAAATCTATCAAGGGGCAAGTTCTTGTAGATCAATTTTCTAAATCACCCCTTGCAGATATAGAGCCACTCACATTCCAATTTCCTAATGATCCATCATAGACGTCATTGACACATCTCTTAAGGAGTATCACTAGAATTTTTATTTTGATGGTTCATTCATAGTGCATGGATCTGGGGTAGGCCATTTTTTATCATTCCACAGGGGGATCTAATACCTAAATCATTTAAAATCATTTTTCCTTGTACCAACAACATGGATAAATATGAATCACTCATCTTAGGGATTTAATAGGTAGTAAAATGGAACATATCTCATCTAAAGGTTTATGGTGATTCATATTTAATCATTAATAAAGTTACAGACCACTTTTAGACCAAAGATGACAAGCTAGTTCCATATAAGACCATGGTCGACACTCTCAAGTAGTAGATTGCCAACATCTAGCTGAACATATAACAAGGGAAAGTAATAGAAGATTAGATGTTATTTCTACCATTGGATATTTAATTCAACATGTAGACATAACCATAGAGTATCAATTTCTTGTTTAGAATCTAATAGTATTAGTTCCTGAACCTTCAACCATCGCAATGATCTACAATATTTAGTCCTAGCTCTATTTGGTATTCAGACCTATATGTTTATTTATACAACCATGTTTTACCACTTTAATTATCCCAAAAATAAACTAAATCCTTCATCCATAATGCCCAACATTACATATTACTTGGACCAACCCTATACTTTCATAGACTTGATGGAACTCTGATCATTGTTTATCTTTGGTATAATCTATACTAGCATTATAGTAAGTTCATGAAGGGGTATGTGGAGCCCACATTAGTGGGGTAGTTCTATCCAAAAATATCTTATGCATTGGTTATTATTGGCCAATGATAGATGTAGACATAGCTACAGATTTAAAAAATGCAATAAATGTCAGCAACATGCTAATCTTATTCATTCCCCTACCAAGACTCTAAAACCAATGTTGACACCATGGCCATTCACGACATGGGGCCTTGATCTCATTGGGAAAGTAAACCCCACCTCATCAGATGGCCATAAACATATCCTTACCACCATATAATATTTCACTAAGTGGGTTGAAGCTATACCCCTCACTTACATGATTAGAAAGCAAATTTCCAAATTCATCTTCAACCATCTCATGTATCACTAAGGTATCCCTTCTGACATTATATGTGATAATGGTGGATCATTCAAGAAAAAGGATGTCAAAAACTATGTGTTGAATACAAAATCACACAACACTTTTCCATGGCATATTGCCCTCAAGGTAATGGCTAGGTTGAAGCATCAAACAAAACCATTATCAACATCCTTAATAAGATTGTCAATGATGTCAGTCATGACTGGCACATTCAGATATTCCATGCCCTTTGGGCATACCGTACCACTCATCTTAATCTCATAGGATCTACTCCATACTCAATTTTTTATGGTACTAAATCCATTCTTCCCATTCAGGTTAAGTTACCTTCATTACGCATCTCTCTAAATCATGACTTAGATGATGAATACTATTGAGTAGCTCAGTTTCAAGAGCTAGAGTTACTTGATGAAAAATGCATGGATATAGAACAACCTTTAATCATATCAAATTGAATTCATGGCCAATACTATGGGCATGTGAAACATAAGGGCTTTGAGCTTAGTGATCTTATCCTCAAAGAGAAACAAAATATTACCATGGCTGAGAAGAATCATAAAGGTAAGTTCAAACCCAACTAGGTTGGTCCTTTCATCATTGTTATTGACTATGATGCAAGATCATAAAAGATCACCAAACTAGATGAAGATTAACTTGATGAGCTTATGAACATTATACACCTCATGTAGTACTACACTTGAGTGACTCAATGTATTATTTATGAGGAACATTTCAAGTTGTACCATAGTATTAACATTCTTCTTTGTACCCTATCATTCTACCAGCCTATCACTTTCCCTATACCTTATCAGTTATATCATTCCATTTTATCAACCAAATCATGTTTTGATCCATCCTATCCTAGGCTATTTAACCTTTGTTCATCCATTGGTTTCAACTTTAGCACAAAGAATCAGATCAGTTTTAGCATTTATTTCAAGCATTCTAGATAGAGGTAGTATTTTGAAGAAGTAAGATATAAGTATTGGTAGTTGCATCCTTTGTTTATTATTCCCTTCTAATCATGTTTTTTATGTGAGCCTAATTATATCCACCTACAAGGGAAAATTAATGTTTCACCAATATTACTACTAATTATAACCACCTATGGGAAAATCAATATCATTGATCTAATTAGTTATATCTAGTATAACCAACTATGGGAAAACTAGGGGTAACATTTTTTTTATTTTTCATTTACATACCAATTAGCCATTCCTATGTCATACTATTCCATTATGTGAATTGTGCCTATTTTGTTTGAATTGGCTACTACACTTGTCAAAAAAATTCACTATAAGGTGGCATTACTATGAACCAAGGCCATTTTGAGACTATGTGGGTTGTGTTTAATTCATGTTGAGGTTAGCTCAGTCCCCCTTTCCATCATGTTCTTTCCATATTTTGAGCATCCATTTCAAGTTTAAACACTCTCACCATTTTGTGAGTTTGGATTTTTTAATGTCTCATCATTCTCAATCAAGTTGAGACACCTAGAAAATTCCAAAAAAACCATTTGTAAAATCATTTATAAAAACCAAAAACATTGACCACTTCTTTACCTTAAGGATTTTGGGAACCCTCACTAAGTCACAAGAAATCACTTATCACTTAGTTTCCCCATCCTTTTTGGCCTTTTATCCCATGTTCTCACCATTTTGTGAGTTCATTCATATTCTTATATCACATCTATCATGTTTTTATTTCATTAGTTATCATTTTCTTCCCATTTCTTGGGAGAATTACATTTAGCCTAAAGTTTTGTTAGACATATCATCCATAGAACTATGTAGGCAGCATCCACTTGCCTAATGCATATGGAGACAGCTCAGCCACCCCCTTCCTTTTCTTTTTTTTCCCCATCATGTTTGTTTGTTAAGTTGTAACCTATTTTTTAGGGGCAATGTTTGTCATGTTTTTTTTACTAACATTGGGAATAATTATTGTTTGTTTATTTGTGTGTTTGTTTTTGTGCCTGTTTGTTTACTTTCAACACTGTTTCCTTGATTTAGTTTATAAGTGTTCGTTAGGTGATTCTTTATGTCCATTAGTCTTAAATCCATCTAAATTCATATGTCAAATTTATCATCATGGTTTTTATCATTGGTATATTGTTTTCCTTTGATTATTAGATCATGGGAGTCAGTCCTTATGCATATTTTGGTTAAGTCCTCATGGTGTTATAACATGATGCCTACCATTAAGTGTTATATCAAAAATCAACTTTGAGAGTTCTATTTATCAATGGTAGCATCAACATCTCCTTGGCACTAGCACCAATAGTAATATTGATCCAATCCCAATCATTTCCCAAAAAAATTAATTAATCAATGAAATAATTTCAACCTTTATTAGTTCAGATGAGCATCTCCCTACTAGCAAGTTGTCTCAATTCATCTCCATCCTCTGTATCAAGTTATCATCATCAACTATCAATCATGTTTGCCTTAATTAGGGTTTAATGATTACAACTACCTATGGGCACATTATTGTATATCATTCCACCTACATTCTTAGTGATTATAACCACCTTTGGACAAAACATTATGTTATCACCAATTCTAAATCATTTAAATTCTTCTACCCACTTGGGGCAAGTTGTTATCCTATTTGTCTATCTTAACTAGGGTAGATCAATATTTTTAATGAGTATAAATACCTTTGGGAAAATAAGTGTGTTATCATACCACATTGGCACTATTGGGGTATAATACTTATAACCACCTTTAGGCAAACCATTGTACAACATCCCACTTTCATTCTCAATGATTCTACCCAACTTTAGGAAAATCATTATGTTCTCACCCCATCATCTTAATCTTTTTAGTCTCCTCATCTCACTTCTTTATTTTGATGAAATATTTTCTAACCCCTTTTAAAAATTTCTCCCTTGACGGGGCACCCTATATTTCATCATTCACCATTGAATTCATAAGCACATAGAACATTTTTATTCTTTGAGAAGATGTTACTATACTTACTGCTTGTAAATGCCTTCCTAAATAGGGGCAAACTATAGAAAACTAAAATTAGACACCAATGGCTTCATACCTGACTTTAGATCAATTCTTACCAACCACTGAACACCTAGCCTAAGAATTTTTAAAAGTCTCAAAATTGGCTTCATAATATGCAATTAAATCAATTTGGCCCATAAATCCATTAAAAAGATCAAATGCCTAAATCATTTAAATCCAAACTTGCACAAATATTCAAAGGCATAAAATATATTAATTAACATTCAAATCCTAAATCAAATTCCTAAATTAAATTATCCATGAGAAAATAAAGTAATTATCAAGAAGGGAAATTTAAAAATCAATGGATATCCTAGGTTTTCATCATTAGATTTTGTGAGTTGTCATTATTGGAAAATATCCCACCCATTCTTATTCCATGATAATCATGACCATTTGACACCTTTTAACCCTACTAGGGTTAACTAACCCAACCAAGGTTAGGATTTAACCCATTCCAAGTCATTTCAAAGCCTATAAAATCAAGCCTAGAGCTCTTTAATAGAGAGATATTGGAACATAGTAGAGTTATAATGTAGGATTTCATTCATAAATCAAATGCATAGTATTATAATGTCAAAATTAATTGGATACATCAATAAATCTATCCAACCATGGTGTTAAGAGGAGATTGAGATAGCCAAGCCCAATTGATGAAGACCTTTTAAGCACAATCCAAGCAAGCCAATAAAGATATCTCTTGGAGAAATCAAGGAAGGTAAGGAAAGTTGTCATTTATTTTCATTTTAGTTGTGTATTCAATTGCTTTGTTCACTAATCTCCCTCCATTATCTAGGCCTACATATGTCAGATTGTTAGTGTGTTGATTTCATTATTTTTGAAACTAACACATACTAACCTCCTCTCTTTAGTCAAATTCCTTGATCAAACTCTCCTCAAGTTTTTGATATGTCATAATATTGATTATATATTTCTATAATTTTTCCTATAATTACTTTACTTTCATTCTATGCAAAGTGTATTCTTCCATATGATTCTTATCTTTTGAAAAATATTACAAATTATTTCAATGACTATGGATAGATCTTCATTGCAATCATAATAAACACTTTCATTATCACAATCCATACCTATCTCCACCATATAATTTAGAGGCATATTAATACATGAAGATATATCTCAAGTCTCCACTATATCTATTAGCATCTCCAACCTATTCCTATAGTCCATATAATTTACACATGAAAGAGACACTTATGACTTCTCATCAAAATTTGTGTTTGAGAAATTGTTATCAAATTTATATTGGAACCATTTCCACTAAGATGGGGTTGAATTATTTCCCTTAAAATAATAATTTTATTTCACTTATCATTCACAAAGCATTCATTCAAACACATACATTAACCAATGCATAGATAAACATACAATGTATGAACATAAGAGATATGTGGGAAATCCTCATAAAGGATAAAAACCAATAAAATTCAGATTATACTATATCATATATTCAATATTTATTGAGGCACCAACTCAACTAGGCCTTTATCAAGCACCAACTTGGAAGGAGGCATCAAACCCCTAGGTGACTCAGCACCAACTCAACCACATATAACCTATAATAACCTTTCTACATATGTTTATCACTCAATTTATTATTACCACCTTCCTTTTCTCTTCACACTCTTCTATCTCTCACAAATAACCTATTAGACCTCTTCGCTTAACTAGCCCTCTTCTTGATAGATTTAGGTCATATGACCTTGCTCATCATCTATATAATCACTATTATAAATTCATGACATATTAAACACACCTCTCTAATGGTATTAAATCCATATACCTAGTTTATAAACTTCTATTTCATTTGTTCATCCCCTCAATATTCTAACTCGTCAAATTAGGCCTATTTGACCTTCTTATAGTTGACTATTGATTTCACATACCTTATTAGGCCAAAAACATATCCATACTTACATCACCATTTTAATAGATAAAAAAACATTTTTCATAGTATAAAAAACCACTATACGTGTCATCCACAACTCATAAGGACCAAAACCACCATTAGGCCTAAAGGAGACCTAATGCAATTAGGCCTTCTCAAAGCATACATTTCACCTGGACCACCTTGGAATATTTTGAACCTCAATAATAAGATTAAACACTTAAATAATTATTAAATTATACCCTTAATAATTTCACTTTATTTTCCCAACACCATTTATCTCACTTCACTCCTTGAACCACACTATTAGGCCTACTTATAATTAGGCCTTCTTACTTTTAGAAAGTTTGTCAACCAAAATTGAAGAATAAAATAAATCTTATCAAATAACCATATAAAAAATAACTTATTAAAAAATAAAATCCCATCATATTCATAACCATGTTATTTAAATAATACAACATAAGGATTGAAACCTCTAACTCATTCTTACAACGTGACCACTCAGAACTGCCAACTAGCTTTAAAACTTAGTCATGATCATTTGACCACCAAAATTTGTACAAGAAAATTTAATGACTATAAAAGGAATAATAAAAACCTAAAATACACTCATAAAATATTAATGCTTAT
Source organism: Torreya grandis (assembly GCA_037957365.1). Taxonomy (NCBI): domain Eukaryota; kingdom Viridiplantae; phylum Streptophyta; class Pinopsida; order Cupressales; family Taxaceae; genus Torreya; species Torreya grandis. The sequence goes on along the minus strand of JARHVA010003596.1, from coordinate 846,082 downwards.
TATACTCTTCAAATCTAAGCAACTCACCTCATACTTATCTCTGCTAGATGACTACTCAAAACTATCAAAAACTTTTAAAACACAATCATCAAAACAAAGACTTAAAACACTTATAGAATCAATTTCATGAAATTAAAATAGGTTTATATGATCCTTTAGTATATTTATAAAACATTTAAATAAATATATTATAATTTCCAATAGCAATATTAGTCGTACAGACCATTCTCATGACTTCACTATACACAGACCTCACTGTGTTAGATAAGTTAGTTTGAGAGCAAATTTCTTCCATACACACACATAAAAATATTATATCTAATAGTTATATGTTTTAAATGTATTTAAAAACAACCCATTATAATTTTATCCATCCATAATCTATTACAACACATCCCTAATCTCATTCTCACTTTGGCCTAGTTTTTCTCACTATCTTTCTCAGTAGGCCTTTTTAGCGATAGGTCAACTTTCATGACTATTTTAGCATATTTTAGGTTTTTAAACTACTTATAAACCAATATGGTCATAATATATAAGTATCAATATTAAACCTCCATCCACTTATCAACTTTGACTCGATCAACTTTGCCTGCGATAGTAAATTTTTAAGAAACATGAATTTTCTTATAAGGTCCACTCACTCAATTGATAAAGAAAATCCACTTGGAGGTACATGGGAGAGTATTATACATTATAAAATCATCAAACAGGTCATACAATTCATTATAATCCATTTCTATCAAGATCTTTCATAGTGGGTCATCGTTAAGGGTTTAAAGAGAGTTAAGACCACCTTATAGTCTTAACGATCATTCATAAAGCTTGGGCCCTTAATCTAGAAACCAATTATTAAAAAATTGAGATAGGATCCTTTCCTAACTTCCATTAACTTATTATGATCTCATTAAAAAAATTCACATTCTAATGAGCACATGAAAGTCCTTCTTGGGTTTGTAATACTCCATTCTAGCACTTGAGAGACCTTAAGACCCACTTTTCATCATTTATCCTTCAAAATTTGACCTCAAACTTGGTCAGCACACTTGACACAACCTTTAAAACTTTGAAAATTATTTAATTATCTATATCACCTTGGAAAATAAACTTGACCCCTCATTAGGCTACATTAAATCTCTTTACACATTAGGCCTTGAATTGCCAGTCATACTTAGACCTTGAACAAACCTTGAAACCACTTATAGTGATCTCAACACATTATACTCATGTCATACATATTCATAACATGATCACATAATACCAATATTATTCTCAAAATCCTTAGACTACTCACTTCATCATTCAACCTGGCCTATACCTTCACACTAGGTCTTTCAAGTACATGACTCATGAACTCAACCTAAAGAACAGCAAAGATAACTCAGAATGACATCAATAACACTTTATTGACATTAATGACAGCTCCATGCATACCTTAGAACACATTATCAAAACTTTATATAGTTATATTAATGCAATACCATCTCAAAATCATGCACCATGATGTATCACTAGAATTTGAGCCCAAATTGATGGTCAAACCTCCATCAGACTATTCAAATACATACTATGTCTCCCAAAGAGAAAATACTTGAATATATGAATAATAAACACATTTTAGACAAGTATAACATGAAATAAATTAAATTTATGTATCTTTCATGAATTATCAAGAATTAAAAACCCCTAAGAATGATCACTATGAAGAGGAAATAAAAACTTGCGGTAGGATTGTCTGAAATAGCTTGTATATCAAGACATGCTTCCTCCAAGTGAATTAAATTCATGGATATGATCCAACTAATAAAAATAACATGAAAAATATATCCAATACCTATAAAAACTACCTTTAAAATAATTCCTCTCCATTGATTTTTGAGCTATAAAAATAGGTGCAAGAACAAACCCCTCTCAAATAAATAGGCCATAGTGACCTATTGTCACTCTTAGAGATTATTCATAAATAAGAGGCCATAATTATAAAAAAATATTTCCATTGATTTCATTATTATTTATACCCTTAAAATTTTCCAAATTTTAGGTTCCTAACTCTCTCTCTCTCTCATGATTGTATTATTCAATGCAAATTTGACTTCATGAACTTATAAAGGTAGCAATGGAGGAGAAAAGTAGTTTGGAGTGTTATTTTGACTTAAATTTTTTTATAGGGATATAAAATTATTTTATTAATCCCAAGAGACACTTATAAACCATTTACAACTAAAAATTGATCTTGTAAGGTCATATGAGTACTTTAAAAGTATTCTTTTAAAAAGATTAGGCATTGAAAAGTAGGTTTTGCCATACCTTGACTACTCCTGAACATTCTCTAACCAAAATCTGACATCAAGGACATTTTTAATATTCTTGAAATGTTTTCTCCTTGAGGTTACATGTCCAACTCTTCTTCATTGACCAAAAGATGGCCAAATGTGATTTTTTTCAAGTGAGAGTCAAGTAAAAGTTAGAGAATGATAATATGACATTAAATACACCTCAAATAAAATTTTCTAATGAATATATAATATATTATAACTTTGACCATGTTTGACCATTCCAAGATATTTTGATTGACCATAATACAAACAAGTGGACCTAAGACCAAAACTTGTACAATGTTATACGAGGGTAAATATAACCACATGGGATACTTTAGAACCATTATAGACCATTTCAAACATTAAACAGCTCTATAAAGTTTCAACCTATAGGGGTGACCCATTTTGACATGAATTCAAAATTTTATCAACAGATCCATTAGCTAGTTCAATAATATTTTTATGACAATCAAGGTTTTTTTATGTTGTTTCAGTATAATGGTATTAAAATTTGACCGTAGTATTGATATTATAGCCAAATATGTCCTTTAGTTGAGTGCATTAGCCACTCTATTTTCCTTTCCTTTTGACATATGAAATTTCACTAAAGACACTTATTTTTAACCACTTATGTGTCTAAACTATGTTTTAAATAACTTTTTACAATTGCATCAATGTTTAACTAGAAATCTCTAACTAGACCAAACTTACTTGCATAAACATTTTTTAACCCAAAATTATAATGATACATCCATAATTAGGGAAATGGATTGTATTGCATCATTTATCTTATCTAGTGCATCCTAAATTATATCATCCTTTTTTAAGTGTCTTCCCATGCCAATTAAGTTAATACTTTATTGGCAAAGAAACATTTCAAAACTTTACCTTTCTTCTTATTGTCAATTAATTAGCTTGATTAATTATCCTAATCATTACTCTAGTAATAAATACCATGCGATTGGAACAAACTATTTTTCTTAAATGAAAATTGAGTTATTGCCTCACATAATTGATTTCATAAGGGCAAGTAAATGGAATGAAGTGGAGTGTGGGAAAGGTGACTTATGAAATGGCTACTTACACACAATCTTACATCTCTTAAACCCCTCTTACACATGCTTCCCATCTTACACACTCTAAGAGGACTAATGACTACACTTTCCTTCCAAAATGTCTTCCATGCTCTAAAATGTCTTAAATAACCTATCTTACACACTCTAAAGGTATAATCATGGATTTTAGGGTTGATCATCAACCATCCATCTTAAGATGAGATTAACTATCTATATCAGTTCAATAAATCTATAAATAAACCCTCACACCTCTCATTTCATCAAGATTCTTAATTTAAACTTACTTTTATTATTCCAAAAAGCTTCATAAAATATCTCTCTCTCTCTCATGCCAATCCAAATCCAAGACCAAGTGTATACAATGATAGGTACTTCCCATGCTAAGAAATCAAGCATCAACAAATGTTGATATCAGCCTCTTTAGACTAATTTTCAAACTCATCTTTAAGGGAGGTATAAATGTTGTGTTTATATTCCAATATTGTATTTATTGTTTTATTATCACATAGATAAATCTAATTATTATGCTTGGTAAGTTTTATCTTCAAGTTATTTTGATTATTTTACTAACAATCAACTAACCTCTCTTAGATTCTTGATCTACATATTGGCATGTTGGTGGGACCTCTTGAAGGATTGGATGCATCCCACAACATTTTCTAGATAACTATAATTAGCATAATTAGCATAATTAACTTTTTAACAAGTTAATTCTCTCTTTTTCCTCCAAAATTTTGTTAAAGTATGTTCAAGCACAAATAGTGAATTCATGACTACATAACAGTGAATTTGGTAGATTTATCAGTGAAATTATTATAACAAATAGTGAAATCACTTGGGATATTAGCAAAATAGTTTCAAAAAAACATAATAATCTATATTTTGTACTTTTTTCCTATTTTAGGTCAACATCATCAAAATCAACATTATTAGCAATGAAATCATCATTTCCTATAGCAAAGTCATTTGACCCAATAGTGAAATAGTTTGACCCAGTAGTGAAATCATCCTATCCAATGGTAAAATTACCATTATTAGTAGTTAAATCATCAAATAATTTTCATCATAAATGAAATTATTTTATAATTTTATAGTTTTTATTTGTAGGTTTCAATAACAAAATAGGCCTGTTAAATGGTGAAATCATTCTATACAAAGTCTAAGACTTAAAACAAATCAAAATTCAAGCTCCTTTTACCTCAAAACCACTTGTATCAAACTTATAATCTTTTTTTTATAGTACCTTTTCCAAAAATTGGTTGTTTAGGTCAAAATTATTAATTCTACTACACATTTTGATTTTGGCATTAAAAATGAATTCATACTTTATTTTGGGTTTAACAAAACTATTCATTTTAATGTTATCTACTATATTAAAAGTTTGTTTTATTGATTCATTATATTTTAGGGTTATTTTATGCATATGCTCTCCTTTTTTTAGAGGCTCATAAATACAAAAAATACTATTTTCTTTTATCCTATTTTTCATTTGACTTAGTGGGGTAAATTTCAACACCTTCCCACTATTTAACCCTAATTTGGATAATAGGTTATCATAATAGAGTAAAAAGGGTTAAGGATATATAAATTATATGGAACTAGGGTGAATATCATATCTATAATAGGCCCATTATTATGCTAAACTTAGATGTACCAAATGCTAAATTTATAAAACTAAGATAGGCTATTATTAGAAAGTAAAACTATGTTAGATATATAAATTACATAAAAGATAGTACTTAGTTGTTTATGATCTAATATAGTGTTGGATCTAGTACAGGTAGGAACCAATTAGGACAATAGTCCTAGATAAATTGTTATATTTTGGATCTAGTGTTTCTAGCTCTCTGGACACTTGCATCAGCCTAGGATAATTGCATTGATGTTAGTGTCTAAGTTCAATGCTAGTTTAATATATGTAATATTCATTAAGATAGGATATGACCATGTGGATGGTTCTAGATTTATATTCACCTTTACTCTAGTGCATTCAGATATAGGTCATGGAATGTCACTCCTAGTTAAATGGAAAAACCTTAGATTTTTATCTTCAATGTGACCTTGGGGGAAAATGGGTTAGTGGGAACATAGTGTCAAGTTGACTTACAATGACCCCACTATAAAAGGGCATTGTCTACGTAGCCAAAAATCTATAAGAGGGACTCAAACTCATGTAGTTATCCCCTATATGTTAGCTTATATGTGAATTATGTATTGTGTAAAGAAAATACAATAGTGAACTAGCTTATAACTTGGAAAATATGACCTTATGACTAATACATAGTACTTAAAACCTATAAATGTGTTATACCTTTGATTGGTGTGTAAATATGGAAGCTCTAATTAATTGAATGCTTAATAGAGTGCTTTCTAATAAGTTCCTTAGTCTCTTTGGTATTTTATAAGTGAGGAATGAGTGAGGGTTACTATTGTATTTATACTAATCCTTTTGGAAGATAACTTGAATTAAAGCACTAGGTCAAGAATTTTAATACATTTCATTTTAAAATTAGATGACTTTATGGCACTCAACACTTACATCAGTCTACGATGGTAATATTGATGCTAATGTCTATCTTGGACATTAGTATTCAAGGAGAAAGAGAGAAAGTATAGGCTCAAAATATTTAGAGGTATAAGACAAGTACATTTTAAGAATTATAAGTAAGATGGGATGTATGTGTCATCAATATAAGGATAGTTAGACTAATAGATAGGCCAAATGGCAAAAAATAGCAGAGATACGATATTTGTAGAAGTAGGGCATGTGTGAAACTAAGAAAATAGCTAGGGTCATGGTTTTGACAAGTGTACAAGAGTTAGGTGATACATAATCACAAAATATCATTTACATTCCCCCCCCCCCAACTTTTTAATCTAGTAATGAAATTACTAGTCTAAAAGAAAGGAATTATTACCTAAGTGTGTATACACACCTTGTCTTTACTTGAGTTGAATTTGAGTAGTTTATTGGATCTTGGTTTGAGTGTTTTTATAGTGACTAACCTAAAACCAAGAGAATGTTACATTGTATAATCAATTCATATAATCTGGGTCAAAATTAATTTAAATAGATTGAAATTAAAAGAGTAAGGTTTAGGAGTACACATGTGTGTCAATTTAACCACCTTGCCTATTGGCAAGTTGTTTTCTCAAAATTTGTATCATTATAAGGATCTAAAATTAATATTAGGATAACTATAGATAAATCTTGAAATTTCATATATTCAAGGAGATAGATAGAGAGTTTAGAAGGTGTGTGCCCCCAACTTTAAAACTGGAAAGGGTTTTTATATTTTTGAATGTTTTTCATTTTTTTGGTATTTTTAGAATAGACAAGATCATCATATGATCTCATCCAAATGATGATCATAGGTATCTCCCCACTCAAAACTTGGTGCAATAAATTGGTGGTACTACTAAAGAGCATGTATAGGTGCAATATATGTCACTATAGTATCTGTGATGCTCGACATATGTATAATAGGACTCTAGGGTCATGAAGTAGTAATAGATGGAAGAGGGGTTATTGGAACCCATCTCTATGTACTCTATAGTTTCTTTGGAATAATAATAGTAGGAACATGTTTAGGTGCTCTAGATATATGAATATGATGCATAAGAGACAAGGATTATATAGAACCCAATGTTTATCTTTGATGTAAAGATATCTCAAGTACTAGACACATAGCAAAGGGGATTAATTATTGTGTATCCTTTTGCAATGTATTAACCTTAATAGGATTGATAATTAACTACCTTGGTATGAATTTCTCTTATTTAAGAGGATCTTCATATGGGTATCATTATGATTCAAGGTATGATATCCCTTATTGGTTTGAGACATCTTGGATGGGTTGAGAGGAAGTTCAATATGTTTAATAGGTGCACACTCCAATCTAGGGATATTCTAAGGTTTCATGCAAAATAATACTAACATAAAATGAAAAATTACAGTAATTTGGAACCCTATTTGGTTTAAAACCCTAGAAATCATAAAAAATTGCATTCACATGGGTCAGGTTCACCAAAATTTTAATCCTAATTTGGATAAGAGGATATCCTACTTGGGTAAAAATGTTTAAGGATATATAAATGATAGGGAACTAGGGTTAATATCAAATATAAATCATGTTAATTAATGTGTTAAAATCAGATTTACCATATGTTGAATTTATAAAACTAAGATAGACTATTAATGGAAAGTACAACTATGTTAAATATATAAATGGCATAAAAGAGAGTACTTACCTATTTATGATGTTAATATAGTTTTGTATTTGGTAAAGGTAGAAATATAGTCCTATATTAGATGTAATAAATTGGTGGTACTGCCAAGGAGTTTTTTGTTTAAGTAGTTTTTCATTCATTCCTTTATAAAAACTCAAATTGAAATATAGGGTTTAAGGCTTACCTATAATTTGAAATATTACACACCATTGATCTAGAAAATGTGGGAGATTCTTTTTGGCTAGGAAGGGCTACCTGCACACATGAGAAAACTTGAAAAATATTTGATTAATAGGATATGTTATTGGGTTGCCTAGTGTTAGACTAGCCCCAAGAAGTAATGAAATTCCTAAAAAGGATGTCATCCCACTTTATAAATAAATTAAATAGATAAAATTAGTAAAATAAATTAAAATATGGATATAATGATATAGATATGAAACTAAAGTCATTTAAATTAATCTGCATCCATTACATTAAGATTAACAAAATGATCATGCCAATAGGCTTCAATAGAATCTTCATCTTCTTATATGATTTATAACTAATCAAAAATGGCCTCTATAGTAGGGGAAAATATAATTACATAGAGTCCTAAATAAAAATCAATATCACTCTAATCAGTGAAGAAAGGTTGGGGATAAGTGGCAAATCACAAATGGTGATAACTTCATGTGAAACTCCAGGCAATGTCATCTACAAGTGAAACCCATGGTTTATGAAATAGATAATTAGGATTAATTCATAGGTAATAAAAAAATAGTTTTTAGATTCAAAATAAAGAAGATTTAAATAGGGATTGATTCCAATCCTTTAGGACCAATGTCGATTCTATGAATCAACATCGATTCTGACAGTATAGATAATACTTTGAAAATAAGAGACTAACGATTGGTTTGGTGAGATTTAGGATAGTCTAAGATAGTTTAAGGATGATAAAGATGATAAATAAGAATATAAAATAAAATATATAAAGATAAAATTACTTAACATAACAAAATATACTTACCTTAACAGTGCTCTAAATTTTTGATAATTATGAGGTTGATAATCTAATGTATGATCTTTAGATGGATGCTGAGGGGATAACGTGGCAATATTGATTTCTAATAGGTGAGAAATTGTCTAGCAGTCATCTTAGAGAAATTATTTGGGTATTAAAGAGAATAATCATGGTTTTTTTCTCAAGGTAAGTCTACTATTAATTGATGTCAATTATATTGAATTGACATTGATCATAGGGATTGATACCAATTATGTCCTATTCTTACCAAAAGTTGTTATAATTATTTTAACCATGGGTTAAACTAGGATCTAATTTATTATATATATTTTAGATGATGAGGTAATTGTTAGGTAATTTAAACCATTTAATTTTATTATATTTTGGTATATTTAGCTAAATTTAATTGTTGGTAATTAGTTAAAATTAATTACGTGAGTAAAATACTAATTAGTGAAGCTAATTATGTGGGGTAAGGGTGAAATGGTAATTGTTAAAACTAATTATATGGTTTGAAATGGGTTATGGGATGAGATAATGGGACTAAGACATACATTATCACAAATATTATTATGCAAAATCCTAATGCTTATATTTGCCCCTTTTTGTTGAGTGGTTTGTAATAACCTACCATGAGACAAAAACTAAGATAGTTTCAATGCCCTAGGTTTATATTAGGAGATATCCCCTTCAAATTAGGAGCTCATGAAGTATGACAAGGTGGTGATGGGTTTGAAAGGAGATTTTAATGGATAAGATAGGGATATGATAGATAATAAATGAACACCAAAGTTGTGAGTGTAATAATAGAGTATTAATTTGCACTAAAAATATGTGGGATATACAATAATAAATGCCCTAAGGCTAACAAGTAATGGATTTACATAACTATGTATAAGTGGGCTCAATCAAAGGCAATCAAGAGAAAAAAAGGCTAGCATGGGTTGACCAAAGCATCTAGTGTGCTTGAGACATGTGCACTACCTAGAGATAGTTATTCTCAAGATGAGGTATACTCTCAAGATCCATTGGGGATATGCTCCTAAGTGAGTATATGTCTCCTAAATGTCGTGGGACCAATAGAGGGTCTACGTCCAATAGATAGTAATGCAAGGTAAAAATTAATGAGATAGTTATAATAAAGATAACATAGGTGGCCTTGGGTCAAGACTAGAGGCATGCAAAAAATTTACAAGTGGTGTAATAAATAAGCCAAATGGATACAATTGATACTGATCTATATAGATAGATGTTGATTGCACATAATTTAAATTTATCCTAAGAGAATTAATGTCGATCTCCATGGGTTATATATACTAATCCTAGCCTGTTAAGCACTCATTTTTAATTGACAAGGTATGCACAAGATTAAAAATTGACACCCATTTACATGTATTTTTTATTTATGGATGATGGAGGCTAGTGGGATCAGATAGAGGTGAAGGTAGAGGTCAAATGATAAGGTAGGTTTTGATTTTTGTTGAGTTTTTGAATTTTCTTGTATTTCTTTATTTAGTTTTAGATTTTGGAACTGATATAAAAATAGACAAGGATTGATGTCGATTATTATTGAATCAATGTTGATTGCCTATGATCGATGTCAATCGATATAGAATCAATAGTGATCCTTAGGGATCACCTATATTTCATTAGGATCTTTTTTGATATAGTTTAGGATAATTAAAAGTTAAGTAAGCTTAAAAATCTAATAAATAAAATTATGAAGGTTGTCCTAAAATTATAGGCATAAGATCTATTGACAAAGAAATATTGGTTACCACCCTTATTAGAGGAGTTATATTACTAGATGGGTGATGAGGACTAGGATCACATGGATGCCATTAGGTTCATAGTCTTGTACCATTATTATTGTGTGCACAAGGATTTGGGTCTATTGGTAGCTTTATTGTAGTGGTGGGATGTGGTGATAGGTACCTTTTAGTTGCCTATAGGGGAGATTACTATGATTATGGAGGATATGATGCTATGGACATTACTTTTAAAGTTAGAGGTTTTATTTTTAAGAGTTTATATGAGGATGATTTAGAGGGGAGGTTAGTTATAACTATGATGATGCTTTCAAATTCTTACTATGTATTACCAGATTTAGGTGGAGGCTGATTTCCCTAGATCTTATTAGGTATTGTGGTAAATATGTTGGAGCATCACATAATATTTTCATTATCCCCAACACTTTTAGCATAGGTGTATAGGGATATGTGGGGGTGTAGGATGCAATATATATTTGGACTATATTTTACCTTTATATTGTAATGTTGGGCATATGAGCATATCAGAGAGATTCACCCACTTGACACTCCTTGGGTGTGATGGCACTAGATAGTTTTCAATGTGAGATTAGTTTAATGAAAGGAAGAAATCATGAGACCATTTATTGATGGGATAGTATGTGACTTTTACTACTAATGGAGGATCTATAGGAGGGAGATGTGATTTGGATACCATATGTGATATTTCCATCATGGCCTGGGTTAGAGGGAGAGTTGGTTGGGGGATAGTGGGATAGGTGGTTATGGGGGAGGATAGTAGTAGACCTCAAATTATTTAAGTTTGAGAGGGTTAGGAGATAGTTCATCTTGGTATAAATTATTATAGATGTGCCATAGGTGTATAACTAGGATGATACATAGACTAGATTATTAGAGGCTTGTTATGCTGATCCACAAGTAGGGTTAGAGTAGGAACTAACTACTATAGATATGGATGATGCATGATTCATCCTAGTATATTATTTATGTTGGGGGGACCATCTAGGAGAGTGATAAGAGAGGGTAGTACATCCAAACTAAGAGGGAATAGATGTGGAGATGAGTCAATTGATGTACATGCCATCATTAAAAAGTGAGATACACTAAGAACATAATGTACCATATTTTAGGGATATGTACTACACTTCAATGGAGTTTTATAGAGATACAAGGCATATATGATTCCTTAAAAACTTAGATAAAGATATTATAAGAGATTCATGATTAGTTAGTACAAGATCAAGATAGGTATTAGGTGGAGTGGGACAAACTATAGGGAAGTGGTATGGTGGCTGCAGGGCAGCCAGGGATATGAGGCACATGGTAAAGTACAAGGTAAGGAGGGATGGTGATATTGGATAGATATTAATATATTTTTGTAAAGTTTTTATACTATGAGTGGATTATACTAGAGAGGATTTTGAAGGTACCCTGATATGCCACTTATGTAGTTACACAAGGTAGATCATCACAATGGACATATGGTAGGTCAACTAGTATAGGGAGTGTAGCATGGAGTAGGGATGATAAAGATAGAGGGGGATATAGGGGAGGAGATGGATGTAGGTATGGGGGTGGGGGTAGAGGTAGTGGAACCATCTATTTAAGTCAAATATAATGTACTAAGTAGTTAAATTTTGCTTACTGTACTGGCTAGAGAGCCATTTTGTATATTACCCTCATTAGTGATAAACAACTTGTTGCATTTACACTTTTGTCCTTTGTCTACTATTAATAAGTACTTTTAATAACCTTATGTAAACTAAGTTCATGACCCATTAGTTTAGGAATGGAATTGATATGGATTTGATTTTCACATGATGTAGGTTAAAGCTCACTTTTATATATAAATATAAGTCCCATCTTATGTTTTAGAGATTTAAGGCTAACATTATAACCTCCATATAGACTGATCAATTTAGAAAGTCTATGACTTTTGAGAAAGTTAATCAATGTGGGAAGCTTTCTTAGCATACTTTGGATTTTTCTTTTAGGGATTTTTAGAGGCATGCTTATAGAAAACTAATCAATTAATGAAGTTTTCTAATGTATTTGTTACTTTAAATGGCCATCCTTTGAGGGAGTGGTCTATAATTTAAGATATATTCTTATACATCTGATCTTCAAGGTAGCAGTCTGTGATTTTGTGATTTTTTATAAATAGTTATTCTTCAAGGGAATAGTCTATAATTTTTCCCTTTGATTGATTTTTTATCCTAAATTATTGATTTGGATAAAGGTAACCTATGCTAATTGTTATAGACAATTTTTTTACACAAGATATTATTTCTATCCCTAAAAGATGATGAGCTCAAAATATGGCTCATTATTGACATAATATTTCCCTCAATCCATCTCTTGAAGGATATTATCTTATGCAAATCTTAGATTCTTATATAGCTATTACATGGAAAATAGATATTTGTCTTGCTTATATTGAACCAAAGACTAAACCTTTACTTTGTCATTATTGTCTAATACATAGCATGTTTTAGTGATATTTGATGTGAAGAATGCTCAAGAAAAAGACACAAGTGATGTATAGTGAAAGTTCCATTTTGATCTCCATCCAGTAGAACTATGGACTCTGTAGGCTTATTTCTATGGACTCTATAGGCTTGTTTCTATAGACTCCATAGGCTTGTTTCTACAGACTCTATAGGCTTGTTTCTATGGACTCCATAGGTTTATTTCTACGGACTCTATAGGCTTGTTTATATGGACTCTACAGGCTTGTTTCTATGGACTCCACAGGGTTATTTCTATAGACTTCATAGGCTCATTTCTACGGACTCCACAGGCTCATTCTTCCCGACTTTGTAGGGTCAATTCCAAGAATTTTTTAAGGACAAAGCCACAAATAAGAAGCTGGAAGCCAAATAGGATAAGAAAGAACCATTCCAGTTGGAATCAAATAAGGAAAATAATTTCCTACTATTTTGAAGGACTTGTTTTTGATAAACTTGTATGTAGTTAGATTTTAGGACTATTATAGGATAGGATATTTATTTCATCAAAATAATTGGATCTCTTGGAAATCCAATCTCCTATCTTTGGATGAAGGGATTGACCAAGGAGTCCTATTATTTTACATTTTATTTTGAGTTGATTGTACTAGTATAAAGTGTAAGACTTTCAACTATGAATATAATAGAAGATATTGAGAAAATAGAGAATCAAGAATTAGATATTATAAAAGCATACAGGTTTCAGCTAATTTATAATCATTTTATTTCTATGAATTAATATTTTAGTTTATAGTACTGATTAATCTTTGTTCCTAATTCTGAGAGGAGCGAGGGCCCACTCTCCTTGGAACCAAGAACTATGTACAATATTTATGTTTTGTTTTATTAATTCATTGTTATAATTGATTAGAATCTTGTTAATGTTTGCATTTATTTATAAAACATCAAAAAATATTCATAGTTTAAAAGGAGCATTTTCTTATTTCTTTTCTTTTCTACGCAAATTATGTTTTCTTTTACAGTAGAAGTGTGAAGCAAATTTTCTTTCATAAGTAGGAGTGTGAATTTACTTTCCCTACAAACATAAAATAGGAGTATGATCTTTTACTTCCAAAAAAAGAGTGGATTGATTTGATTTATTTCTTTTTTCATCAAAAGTGTGAATCACATAGTTTAGGACACATTCCTTTCTTTAGTCAAAGTTAGAATAGGATCAACAAGCACCCCCATAAGCAGCCTTCTAGATCTACCATCCCATACCTTATTGCAAATAGCTTTGGACACCAGCCCTAGTTGATAAGACATTAATTGAATATTGATTAAATGAGGAGATAAATGACACTAATTATTTTTTTCACCATTGACAAGGAATACAAGGTGTTAGTAAGGTAATAATTATTGGTCTAGAGTGAAAAATAGAAAAATTGTAAAAAAAAAAAAAAAAAAATCCCAAAACAATTAATAAATTGATGTACCATCCTAGAGATTCTAAAGGATGATTTATTCTAAAGTTTCCACAAAGAACACAAGTGGACACTTCTTCAACATCTCTAAGTAGTGAACCAAAAGATATAAGTGACACCTATTTACAAGAATCTTCTGAAACTAGGATAGAAACTAGGCCATTACCACACACAAGCCCCATAGGACAAATTCCTCAAGATCAATCTCTTGCAGGAAGACATTATTTAGAGATTGCCAAAGACTTGGAAGAAGCATTTCAAAGATCCATAGCTGAATAAAATTTTGAAAAATTGGAACAACCCATAACTATGACCACAAACATTCAGTGGGAAGATCATCCCAGCTTTGAAATATCATTAAAAGAAGAAATGGCTCTCCAACAAAATTAATAATTCTCACAACCAGGAAGGACTTTTTCCTTTCCTATTGTTGCAGATCCTAATGATCAAACCCCCATGAAAAATATTTCACTAGCTAATCTACCAAATTTTTGAGGATGATCTATAGAAGATATTGATCAATTCCTGTTTGAGTTTAAGGTGTTATGTCAAACCTATGATTACACAACTAATAGCCAAAAATTAAAACTATTTCTCTCTACACTGAAAAATGTAGCTATGAGATGGTTCATGGGTTTACTTGGCAATTATATTAGAACATGGGATGATATGGAAATACATTCTTGAAAAAATACCAAGATTACTACCGAGTGTGAGCAAGAAAAGAGGATTTCTTCAAAATCAAACAGAATGAGGATGAATTTTTAGAGGCTTATTTGGATAGATTCATGTTCACTCATAAAAGAAGTAATTATCCACTCACTGAAGACATTCAAAAATTAGTTTTTTTGAAAGGATTGGATGAAGACACTAGAGATGCCTTAAATTTGATGGGTAGAGGAGATATAAATAAGTTGGCTTTCAATCAAATTTCTACAATTTGTACCAATTACTCTTGAATGAAACTTGGAATTAGGAAAGGAAATTTGGGGAAATCTAATGAAGTGGGTAAATTAATGGAATAATTTACTAATCTAAAGATAGATATCTTGGTTACACTAAATTATACTTTAGATGGCCTTTAAGTTAAAGCAAATGCAATATAACTCTTAGTAATCTATTGTTCTAAGTACAAATGGAAACATGCCCTTAGAGACTACCCCCTAGATAGAACCAATGTTTCATCATGTGGGATCTATGATGCAAAAGATCATGATACCAAATATTTCACCCTTCTACCTGTTTTAAAGAATCAAATGAAAACACAAGTCTAGTCCACTAAAGAAGTAAATTATATTCAGAGACAAAACTTTTCCCCACAAAACTAGGCTCAAGGACAGTTTAATGCAAAAAATCTAGTTAATCCATGGATGGCACCATGGAATGTTTTAGTTCCTTCACCATTTTGGAATCAACCCCAAATTCCATCAATTCAAAATCCATGGTTAGGAAAAGATTGGATGCCAACACCTCCATTAATGGTGCCACAACCACAACAATAATAGGTACCATAGTAGTAATGGATACCACAACCATATCAACAATGAAATCAATAGTGGAACCTATAGTCATAATTCACCCAACCAAGAAGACCACTTCAATAGTAAACCATTATGCCACCCCCAATTATTAAGCAACAAGGACAAATTAATCAGCCCTCAATGCCTACACAACTAATAGAAAATCTGAAAAAAAATAACTAGCACCTATTTATGTTAATGAACAGGAAGAAATAATCAATGTTGGATGTATTGAGTGTTTATACATACATTTAAGATCAAGGAAAACTATACAAAAACCTCCAGTTCTCATTTTTGAGATACCTGATGAAAATGAAAAGATAGAATCATCTCAATTAAGCACTGCAGAAGCTGAAATCAAAATGAGCCTTGAAATAAACAAAGGAAACACTACTACACTAATAGTTCCTTTTCCCAAAAGATTAAGAGAAACTAATATTAAACTAGACTCAAACTTGGTCCATGAGTTACAGAAGATCAATATTGAGGTACCCCTTCTACAAGCTATTAGGGATATACCTGAATTAAATAAGATCATCAAAAACCTTTGTATTAAGACACCTGGGAGGAAAGTAAAATATCTTGGAACCATTCATGTTGATGGAAAAAATTTTGATTTATTAGTAGGAAAACTATTAGTTCTAAAATATGCAGATTTGGGAAGCCCAGTGATCATAGTTACAATTGGAGGAAAATAAATTCCTAACATCTTGGTAGATTTGGGAGCAACAACCAATGTCATGACAATTGATACTCTCTATGAATTATCTCTTATGAAAATTCAACCCACAACTACCATTTTTCAAATGGTGTACCAGTCAGTAATGAAACTAGAGGGGACTATAGAAAATGTTGAAGTGCTAATAGAATCTTGGGAATATCTAGAAGATTTCATGGTCTTACAACCCAAAACAAAGAATCTAGGATATCTTATAATCCTAGGTAGACCATGGTTGGTTACTGTAGCAGTATTGATTGATTACAGGTTAGGATACATGGCCATTTCTAATGGGTTAAAATCCAAATGTATCTCCTTATATCCTCCTACAAAACCATCAACAAATTGCATATAAGAACTTTGGGTGGATGAATCAAAAAACACATTAAACAACATTTCCTTCTTAGCCATGATCATAGTTAAAAAACACTTAGAAGAATTTAATGGAGACATATACCCAGAATCTATAGACTCTACCAGTCCAAAAACTATGGACTCTACCATGTTAGAAGATACGAACTCTACCAATTCAAAAGCTACAGACTTAGTCAGTCTAGAAATAATGGACTGCCTTAGTTCAAGATTCTTGGGTCAAATAGAATATTCTTAAACATCCACTTCTACTTATTCTAGTAATTTTTCATCATTTAATCATAGATTGATTCAGGAAAGTGTGTGGAAATTGGCAGAACAACAGCAAACTCATTTCTTAGATGCATTTCATTATTCCTTAATAAGACTGATTTCTCTTGGAAAAGAGTTTGTTGATAATGTAACTATGTTTCATAAGCTACTTCCTCATCCATGTCCTCTGAACTCATTAATTAGTGAGTTTAAGCAAATAGAATCTAACTACCCAGGTATAAAACCAATCATAGTATTACTTGTAAAGATTTTGAACATCAATAGTTAGTTAACAAATGAAGAAGAAGATTAACTCTTTGAAGTATTTGAAATACATACCAAGGCTTTTGCTTGTAATTATACCGACATGAAATGAATTTACTCTAGCATATGAACTCATCACATTTACATAGAATCTATCAAACCATTTACATAACCATAAAGAAGAATAAACCCAGCATTAAAAGAAATAGTCAAAATAGAAATCCAAAAGTTGCTAGAAGTTGGGTTTATTTACCCCATCTTAGATAGCTAGTAGGTGTCACCTTTGGTAATTGTGCCCACTAAAAATGAAAAGTTAAGAGTATGTGTAGATTATATAGAACTAAACAAAGTAACATTAAGAGACTACTTTTCTTTACCTTTCATTGATCAAGTTCTTGATATCTTGGCAGGAAAGAAATATTTTTCTTTCCTAGATGGGTTTAGTTGGTATAACCAGATAATGGTAGTAGCTAAAGATCAAGATAAAACCATGTTTACCTACCCTTGGGGAACTTTTTATTACTGAGTAATTCTATTTGGACTCTGTAATGCTCCAACAACCTTCCAAAGAGTAGTTCTGGCAATATTCTCTAACCTTACAAATGATTATGTTGAGGTATGTATGGATGATTTCACTATTTATGGTGAAACTTATGAAGAAGCTCTTATCAACTTGGAAAGAGTATTGATCAGATGTGAGGAACATCAATTATCTTTAAGCCATGAGAAATTTTTTTTGATGATGGATGAAGGAATAGTCCTGGGACACCATATTTCTGTAAAAGGCATTCAAGTAGATCCGAAGAAAGTCAAAATAATCTAAAATTTACCTATTCCATAAGCACAAATTAAAGTTAAGAGTTTTTTGGGACATGTTGGTTACTACAGATGCTTCATAGATAAGTTTAGCCAAATAGCTATCCCTATGTTTGCCTTGCTTACAAAAAATAATATATTTGAATGGAGTGATAGTTGCTAGCAGGCCTTTGAGACCATCAAATTTAAACTTATTACTACTCCAGTATTGAGAAGACCATATTGGAGTAAGCCATTCCATATATACATAGATGCTTCTAATACAACACTAGGAGTAGTTCTTGGATAAAAAGATGAAGGTAACATGTATGTTATATATTATATTAGCAAAAGCATGACACCTGCTGAAAGAAATTACACTACAATTGAAAGGGAATTCTTGGCTATAATTTATGCAATTAACAAATTTAGACACTACATAATAGGTTATAAGGTATTTGTCTATACAAACCATTCATCTATTAGATATCTTACCAACAAACCAATTGTGAGAGGTAGGATTATTAGATGGCCATTTCTCTTACAAGAATTTGAGGTTACTATTATAGTCAAACCAGGGAAGTCTAATGTGGTTTTTGATTTCTTGTCAAGAATGAACACTACAGGTGAAGAAGAACTAGTGAAAGATGAATTTTTAGATGAATAATTACTTTTTATTTCAACATAATCTCTATGGTTTGTTGATATAGCCAATTACCTCACCATAGAGTGTGTGACAAATGGTGAAGCTTATGATATCATTAGAGCTTATCATGATGAACCAAGAGGAGGTCATTACGTAGCTCAAAGAACTATACATAAAATCCTAGGAGAAGGATATTATTGGCCTCATCTTCATTAGCAAGTAAAAAGATATGTCAGACACAATGATTCTTTTCAGCGAATTGGACAACCTACTCTTTCAATAGAGATGCCTCTACAACCTCATCATCAATTAGTTTTAGAACCATTTGAGAAATGGGGAATTGATTTTATCCATCCAGTGGATCTTCCTTCTAGAGTAAAAGAATATATATTAGTATGTATAAACTACATGACCAAGTGGACAAAAGTGGAAGCATTAACTCATGCAAGAGATGAGATGGTAGTTGATTTCTTATATTTAAAAATCATACAAAGATTTGGTGCTCTAAGAGAGATAGTCTCAGATCAAGGACCACAGTTTATGTCAAACATGATAAAACATTTCATGTAAGTGTATCAAACTCATCACAGAAAAACATCTCCATACCATCCATAGGCTAATGGACAAGTTGAAGTCACCAATAGAGAATTGGAAACCATTTTAACCAAGGTTGTTAATTCTAGTAAAAAGAATTGGGCAAATAAGGTACTAGAAGCTATTTGGGCCTATAATACTACTTGAAAAACAACTAGATTTTCACCTTATGAATTGGTTTATGGTAAGAAGCCTTTATTCTCTATTGAATTTAAATTACAAGCTTTGAAAATAGTTATAAAAGTAAGAATTGAATGATAAGAAATATAGAAATAAAGACTCCTATAGCTTAATCAACTTGATGAAATAAGGATGGAAGCACTACAAAGAAATGAACTAGTACAACATCAAAGAAAAGTTTGGCATGATGCAAAATCAAGCAATGAAAGTTTCAAAAAGGAGATTGGGCATTGTTGTTTGATTCTAAATTTCAACAGTTCAAAGGAAAACTACAAACAAGATGGTTGGGACCTTATGAGATTGAAGAGGTCTATGAAAATGGTTCTGTTAAGCTGATACCTATTGATGATAATAGAAGAGCTCTGTTAGTCAATGGACATAGATTTAATCTATATATATTGAGAAAAGGAGAAGGTGTGCACAAAATTCTCATTCAAGACATCCTAATTAAAAACATCTCAATAAAGATGAATTTATTCAAAAATTAAAGGATCAAGTAGTTATTCTAGGAAGCTCTGCTTCTTCCAGTGAACATGCTCCTTGATAATCTTGTAGTCTAGCAAAAAAATAAAAAAAATAAAAAACATCAATAGTGAAAATCCTTCCAGGGATGCTATTGACAATGCAAGCCTAAAAAACTAGCTTGTGGGCTAGCTATGCATTGTAAAAAAGGGGCTTTGGCTAGAAAACCAGCAATGGTTGGCCAAAGAGCAAAAACAAAAATTTATAAGAAAATCTCATCATGACACTATGATTGGTCATCTCTATGAAATAAACTAATCCATGCAAACCTATTTGTGTAGGATACATGGTGAGCAAAGGATAACATCTAAGGTTAAAGTAAGTAAGACATATATTTTATTTATCTATGTCTAGTTAACTAATTATCTTCGATTTGATTAAGACACTATTCTGTAGAGATGAACCAAATTTGAATCTTCCAAAATGGAATGACACATGCCATAATGAAAAAGCATGAAACTGAGCTGCCAAAGGTGTATTTATAAGTGTGCAACTTTGATACATAAATTGAGTATCAAGTATCATAATGATGGGACATCATAAAAAGGGGTTTTAAATGAAATAATGAATCACTATCACCATCAATATGACATGTCATCATTTCACATAACTTGTATTGATGAGACAAAATGGCTGCCACACTCTGTAGAAACATGTGGCACCTAATTATATCAAATCATCATACCAAACTATGGACTCATGCAGTTGTAGCATTTCAAATGAACCATTTCCTTTCTACAGACTTCAATAAAAGTTGGTCTACCAATCCTTATTGACTGTTGCCTATCAACTTCAACAAAATATTAGTCTACACCTTAATTGGAGTTAAAGGAATCAAATTGACTGTAACTCTGCATAGAAATGGGATAGAAGACAAGATCAAAGCTGAAAGATCCAACAAATTTTCATAAAGATAAAGCTTCTGTAGAAGTGTTTAGAGCCAATGGTTGGCTACCTTTCATTGAAAATTTATAGGGTTTCAATGAAACAATGGTAAGTGAAACCATTACCAATCTCACCCCTAAATTTTTAATTGTGAAAGGCATTATTATTCCTATTACAACTCAAATTATTAGCCAAATTATACAATTTATAGAAGAGGGAATGAGAGCTACAAGCAGAGTTTCATTTAGTGATTTAATTAGTTAGTTTAATGATAATAAGTAGATCAAAACTTCATGTCTTGTAGATTCCAAGGGAAAATCAAAAGGGATTAAAATAAATTCACTTCTTGAACCTTGAAAATTTGTAGCCAAGTGGGTACTTAAATATATCATTTGTGAAGGGTAACACAGTATTTTAGGGGGAGACACCATGAAAATGTTAATACATCTTAAGCATGGGAGACAAAATCCTCAGTATAAAATTAACCTCCCATCTTTCTTATATGGTACCCTACAAGTTATGTCTACAACCCCTAATGTTGCTCTTAGGCATCATGGCCTTATTCAACTTATTATCTAGCATCATTTCCTTCAGTAAGGTCAAGAGGTCTAGGAGGAATTTTAGAATAGTATAGCACAACAAATTATAGATTTGCCTACATAAGAAACTCCAAATTCACCACAAGAATGCTTATCTCCACCTACTGTATCAGCTAAAAAAACAACACCAAGGAAGAAATCACAAACTACAGTCCCAAGAAAAAATCCTTTCTCCATACATCAAAATATTCCTACACCTATAGATATTGAAGAAATTCCTTTAGAAAGGAACTCTCCAATCATAAGGGAGGAGCCAAATCTAGAGGAAGAGCCACACATCATAGAGGAATTAAGTATGGTGGGACAACTACCTATTCTAGTTGAAACTGTAATAGATAAAGGAAAAATTGTATGTATCAATGAGAAAGGTGAATTATCTAATCTAAATGATCCTACTATGTAGCAAAAGTTGTAGCTTTTTCAAGCTCAAGATCTTGAACAAAAATAGACAACTAAAATTGCTGACTTGATCAATCAATTGCAAAATAAGGATCATCTCAACTCATCTTTGATGCAAAAATTAGATACAGTGTCTACTGATCATGTAGTAAAAATTCATAGATTAGATGAAATAATAAAAGAACATGAAGCTGAATAGATAGACCTTTGGATATATGTAGAAAGTCTAAAGAAGGAAAATAGGAGATTGCAAAATTTGGTAAACTCTTCTGAAGCACCTGTTGTTGCACCTTCTCCTCAGGTATTTGTTGACCATGGTTGTCAAACAAGTGATCCAGGTATTCCTCCCTTGCAAATACTATATCAAATAGAAGAAGAATATTTTGTACTTAAATAAAAAAACAAAGATGCAACTTCTTCAAACAAACTCTTGGAAAATGAAAAGAAAGAATTAAAAGCTAAAGTCTAAGAGTTAGAAGAAAATTTGCAGGATGCATGCAAATTAGAGGAAACTCTTTCAGCATGTAGGAATCCTTCTCCTGCATATAGTTTGTTTTTATTTAAACAATTTTATAGATGGCAGCTTCTGTGTATCTCTTGTCATCTTCCTTACAAAATTTTGTAGCCAACAACATTTTTAGAAATTTTCTATAGTGATAAACCTAATTAGCAGGATTTGCTTTGTGAATTTTATTTACATGACTTGATTCTAGGAGATCATGAGCACAATAAATTTTTGATAAATCTTCATGTAGGAGAAGTTCAACTAAGAGCATTACATTCTAAATTCAAAAATCAAATAGCATGGAAAGGCAGATTTGAGGACTATACAAATCATGCTAAGACTATAGGATTATGTGTTAGACTAACCTTTCTTATTCCCAGATTGATCAAATAGAATTTTAACTATGCTTTGTTAAATGATGAGGTTAAAACACATTATTTACAAGCTCTATATGATTGTGCTATTTATTTTGATTTATTTTCAAGACAGAGTTTTACTTTAGTAGTGGTTGCAAGTGTAAATAGATGGGACCAACTTTTAGTGCCTCTTAAAAGGTGAGAGGTCATGTCCCCAAATAACTTAAGATGGAGTATGAGGAGAGCATCCTCAATTCTATAAATTTTAATAGAGGTAATCAACTCTGGGGGAGAATAGAAATGGATTGGCATGATATATATACCCCCTTTATTGATCATACCTATTCTAGGATGGCAACATTGGGCTCCATAATCAGAGGAGAAATTTAGTATATGGAAACAAATGATTCAAACACATCAAGGATTTACAAGCAATTTATATAGACATATAACAGATGAATTTGATGAATATGACTTGAGTCAGAGTATGGAAAGTAGAACCCAGAGTTATGAATGCTATTAAATGTTTGTAATAGGACTTGTAAAAGGTAAATCTTAAGGGAGATGATGAGCTCAGAATATGGCTCATTATTGACATAATATTTCCCTCAATCCATCTCTTGAAGGATATTATCTTATGCAAATCTTAGATTCTTAGATAGTTATTACATGGAAAATAGATATTTGTCTTGTTTATATTAAACCAAATACTAAACCTTTATTTTGTCATTAATGTCTAATACATAGCATGTTTTAGTGATCTTTGGTGTATATAATGCTTAGGAAAAAGACACAAGTAATGTATAGTGAATGTTCCATTTTGATCTCCATCCAGCAGAACTACAGACTCTGTAACCTTGTTTTTATGGACTCTGTAGGCTTGTTTCTATGGACTCTGTAGGCTTGTTTCTATGGACTCTATAGGCTTATTTCTATAGACTCTATAGGATTATTTCTATGGACTTCATAGGCTTATTTCTATGGACTCTGTAGGCTTGTTTCTATGGACTCTGTAGGCTTATTTCTATGGACTTCACAAGCTCATTTCTATGGACTCCACAGGCTCATTCCTCTCAATTTTATAGGGTCAATTCTGAGAATTATGTAAGGACAAAGCCACAAATGGGAAGCTAGAGGCTAGATAGCATAAGAAAGAACCATTCCAGCTGGAATAATATAAGGGAAATAACCACCTACTATTTTGAAGGACTTGCTTTTGATAAACTTATATGTAATCAGATTTTAGGACTATTATAGGATAGGATATTTATTTCATCAAAATAATTAGATCTCTTGGAAATCCAATCTCATATCTTTAGATGAAGGGATCGACCAAGGAGTCCTATTCTTTTGCATCCTATTTTGAGTTGATTGTCTTAGTATAAAGTGTAAGACATTTGACTATGAATATAATAGAAGATATAAAGAAAATAGAGAATCAAGAATTAGATATTATAAAAGCATACAAGTTTTAGCCAGATTATAATCATTTTATTTCTATGAATTAATACTTTAGTTTCTAGCACTGATTAATCTTTGTTCTTAAGTCTGAGAGGAGCAAGGGCCCACTCTCCTTGGAACCAAGAACTGTGTACAATATTTATGTTCTATTTTATTAATTCATTGTTATAATTAATTAGAATCTTGTTACTAATTTCATTTATTTATAAAAACATCAAAACAAATTCATAGTTCAGAAAGAGCATTTTCTTATTTCATTTCTTCTCTATGCAAATTATGTTTTCTTTTACAGTAGAAGTGTGAAGCAAATTTCCTTTCGTAAGTAAGAGTGTCAATTTACTTTCCCAACAAATGTAAAATAAGAGTGTGATCTTTTACTTTTTGCAAAAGAGTGGATTGATTTGATTTCTTTCTTTTTTCATCAAAAGCATGAATCACGTAGTTTAGGACATATTCCTTTCTTTAGTAAAAGTTAGAATAGGATCAAAAAGCACCCCCATAAGCAACCTTCTAGATCTACCATCCCATACCTTACTGCAGATAGCTTTAGACACTAGCCCTGGTTGATAAGACATCAATTGAATATTGATTAAATGAGGAGATAGATGACACTCATCAAAAGAAACTTCTTAGGTGAGATATTTTAGGAAATAATGTATTGGATATCCTTCCTATTATAGGTAGACTTCCTCCATTTAGAACATGTTATGGACAGGTTTGGGGTGTTCATATTTAAGGTTAGGACAGGTATGATGCCAGATATCCAAATGATTCTTTATCATTATTGGGTATTTTTAAAGTGATAATAGGTGTGGGTTTAGTTTGTTTTTAAATCAAAGGAGGAGAACCTAAGATAATTGTAGTTTGTTAAAGATTATTAATAGTATAAAGGACATAGATGTAAAGCATTAAGAGGTTCACATTCTAGTTTTCCTTTAAGTGATGCTAGATGATATGCCCTAGATCTATATTTATGAGTAATAATGTATGGTTCAACAAATTTAGATCAAATTTTCCTTTTTTACTTCTTTCCATATTCGTGGCATGTTGATTTTAGTTAAGGATAAAGTCACAAATATTAAACTTGTGTTCTTTTAAATGTTGATTACATGCACATTTTATTCTTTCTTGATATACATGGAGATGATTGAGGCCATGGATCGATGCTCATCTAAGATTTTAAGTTTTTTTAATCACTCTTTATTATAATCCTCTTCAAAAATGATGTCTTTAAGATAAATTCAAATAGAAGGAATCTTTACTTCTAGAGGGAGGATAACTTATGTGCCATAGACCAAAAAGAAAGGGGTAGCAACCATATGGGTTTGAATTCTAGTTAGATAAGCCCATAAGTTGAAAGGATTGTGAATATGATAGTTCTTACTAACCTCACTGACTACTTTGGTTAGTATTTTGATAAGGGTCTTGTTAGATGCTTTGGCTTGTCTATTAGCTTGTGGTTAATAAGGCAGAGGAAAAATTAGATTAATGTTAAAAGAATCAAAAAGCTTTTGTAATTTCTTATTTTTAAAATATTTTCCATTATCTATAATGATATTATGAAGAAAACTAAAATGACAAATAATATGATGGTTAATAAAATGAATGATATTATCTACTTTGGTCAAAATTAGGGGAATAACCTTCACCCACTTAGTGAAATATTCAGTAGTTGTAATGATAAAACCATGTCACTGAGAAGATTTAGGATTAATTTGTCCTATATGTTCTATCCCTGACTAATGAGTATAATACATGACTAAGAATGTGTGATAATTTAGCACATTGCTAACATATTATGCATTTTTTAACATATTCATAATAGTCTTGATTTAGAGTGGGCCAAAAAATAATTGTCATAGCAAAATATTTCACCCTAGGAGAGGGTGTTTAAGCCTCTTCCATATTTTTACAATATGGGATTACCTTTAGGCTTGTGGGTTTCCCATAACATAGGTAAACCTCTAGGTTAAAGGGTGAGCTCCCTTGATTTATCTCTTAAGTCCACACACTACACTAAACCAATCATTTGGGGGTGAAAAGGGAAGAAGGTAATAGAATGTAAGCCTATATTAATGGCATGATACACCAAAATATTAATCCACAAACACACTTACATATGCACTAAGAATGAAGACTACCAAAACTAACCTCAAATCTATGGCCTTCTAGCATTTGATTTTCTCATGGAGGTAGATTGTTATGCACATCTAGAGGTGGGTGAAAATAAGGCCTAATAATAGACACTACTAGTCTCTCTCATGCTTCAAGTATACCTTAGAAAATAATACACTTTATGAGACCTATTAGAAGAGATTCCACTCATATAATACATACAAGGGTAGAATTAAAGCAAGGAGAAACAATCTTCATCACTTGTTATGAAAATACACCGCTTGAAAATCCTTGGGTAAGATGAAAAAATATTAAATCAACTTCAAAACCTTTATTTCAAGGAAAACAAGGTGCCAAACTAGTAGGGCTTCACCATTCTAGGTGTGTACTAGATATAATTCCTAAAATGGCTTGCATTTATAGAGCATAGGAGAAGAAAGAGAATAAGAGAAGTGGAAGAGTCACAAGTCCATGTGTCAAGCTATGGAAACTAGTTACAAATTTAGGTAATGAGGTGAAAATAGACCATGAAGGTCATCTTGGAAAAGTGTCCATCACAAACATGTCATTATCCCTTAAGGTGTCATAAAGACTCTTCATCTTCTTTTTTGAAACTACCTTTTGGTGATGAGTCCTGTTGGGTGAATATCTTATCGACTAGCTAACTGGTGAGCAAAATAAGTCCTATTACCATAGCAATAGGGAGATTGATCGGCCAGATGTGTAGGTTTACTACATCAAAAGGGGATAAATCTCTCCTCTCATCAAGGGGAGGTTCCCTATCAAGTATACAGAGCTATATAATATATATACAAGTAGAAAATAAGACACAAGGGTAGGACAAACCATCCATCTCTCTTTTTTTAGAGATGAAGCTAACAAATAGAGGAGAAATCTTGGGAAACATTGAAGGCACTTCTCTTCTTTTAGAAATATTCTTGTAGGAAACAATAGAAGTCCTTTCAAAGAACAAGTAATCAGTAACCAAAATACAAAGTAACCAGCAATATAAGATGCAGCACAAAGTCTCCACCTTAACTACCCAAGAGAGAGATACGAAGAACAATGGGGGCACAAAGTCATCCCAAGGTCCTTTACATAGGAAAAAGAAAATGCAAACACATTAAAGGTACTTGTGGGGGCACAAATTCATCCCATAGTTGGTATTCAGGACACCTTCCTAACCACTTCTACTAGTTCTACTTGTTAGATCAAATAAACAAGAATGCTTCTAGGAAATAGACATACGAACAATTCCCTAAATAACACAAGCTATTTCCAGCACAAAGTCTGAAAAGGTCACTTGCTTTCTTATTCAAATGAAGAAAATTGATTAACAATTCAAGCTCAAAGTCTCAGTAAATGCCTTTCAATTTGGGCAAAGTTTTTGCTTCTATGGCAAAAAATATCCTCTACAACAATCAGAGAGATTACAATATATAGAGGTTGAGAGAGGTTTGGTGCATTTATCCCATGGAATAGCTCATCCTGTGCATGTAATGTTTTGAATGCACTTTTATTTCTATATTTTAACTCGATTGTCATCCCTTGGAATTGGATGATCCTCTTAGTTCCCTCTCTTGATTGCACCATTGTTCACTTTGCCTTTATTCCCAAACAAGTCATGTCTTTTAAAGGCTCAAGAAATCTGCATCCACATTTCTAGATTCAAGAGGTCTATCAGATATAAACACTGTGTTGACACTCTAGATATTTCATATTGTTTCCTTCGCTTTGCAGCGATTAGGGCTCTCACACTTAAGTCTGTAAAAATCAATAGACACTTCATTGCCACCAATTTCACATCCTTAGGTCTGCCATCATTTGAAACATATCTCATGCATGGATATTTCTAGTTCTTTTCTTCATCATTACTCCTTTTCTAGTTGTTGAATTAGGTCCTTAAATTGCCTCTCTGTTCTTTGGTCACTTTCTACTAAAAAATTGACACGTGGTAGCATTCACTTAGAAATAGGTGAGGATAAGCGGCAGCTTCCGCTCCTATTAGAGGCTTTTAGAAACATTTTTTATGAGCCTAGTAAAATATGACACGTGATGGTCTCTGCTACACTTTAGCAGCCTTTGAAAACACTTGAGACTTATTTTAGATTCACGTAGATGATAACACGTGGCGGTCTCCACTGTGCTCTAAAAAATGCTTAGGAGAAGTTTATAAACTTATTTGAAACTTAGACGCAGACATGTGTCACTCTCTGTAGAGTTATAAATGAACAAGTGGTAGCTTTTGCTTGTCTTTGGAGAGTCAATTAGATGATGACACATGGCACATTTTTCTTTCTTTGATAGCTCACTAGGGGTCCACCATAGTCTTTATGAAAACAAGAAGCAGGAGGGAGAAATTATAGAGATTGACACTTGTCAGCTTCCACCAAACTTTGCAAGGGACACATGCCATGTTCTGTGACTTTTTGAGGATAGAGTATATAATGTCTAAGAAGATGACACTTGGCATCTTCTGACAAGCTTCAATAGGGACAAGTGGCAACTTCCATTGTGATTAGAAACAAAGTGCAATGGGGCTCGATAGATGACATGTGGTAGCTTTTGCTTGACTCATTCTTTTTGGGGTGATCCTTTGAACCATTTTGATTGAACCAACCAATTGAACCAATCCTAAAAATGCCCAAGTGTTCAAAACTTGCCCCTTTTGATTGAACTCATCCAAAGAGGCCATTGAAACAATTGAACCTACTAATTTCAAGCATGTTGAGTCTGTAGATTTTTGGAAAATCTTGAAAAGTGAGGAACTTGAAAGCTTAATAGAAATTTTTAAAAGGGAAGAGGCAAATTTGGTCTTGCAAGACCAAAATGGCTCATACATTGTCCCAAAAAGAGTGACATTTTTTGGGGGACAATAGCTAGCTCCTGTTGGGGAACTTCCTTTAGATGAGAACTTGGAACAACTGAAGGGAGTAGAAACTAGAATCTCCAGTGCCTTGAAGTGTGCCATTGGGCTATGGAGTCATGCTACCCAAAAATAGAAGGCATAAAAAATGGAAATAAACAAAAAAAAATAGAATTAAAAACTATTCAAATATACATATATATAGATGCAATGATCTGATACTTCAAGATTTGAAGTGTTTCAGATGTTGCTTCTTGAGAGATAGTGAAAATAGTTTGTCATCTTGGTAAACCAGTAGGAAAATGTTTTGCCCCCAAAAATGGTAATGGGTAAATGGAGCTCTCCACTAGGAAACCAATTTTTTGCATCTTCCTCTTGGTCTTTTCTTCTTCTTGCTCCAAGGCAAGATGTGGTTTTCAAACTGAAAACCATAACTCTTTGCTCTCCCTATGAAGAGTTCCTTTTACTAACTTTGGAATACAGTAGTATGGTCCACCACCATAGCTTGTTATTTTGATGGTCCAGTCCAGCACATGCTTTGATTGTCAACATCAAACTCCTGACAAACCATCAGCTCAGCATCTCCTTTGATGTGAAGGAGTTTGACGTCTTCACCCTAAGTAATTTTCAATCTAAATAATAGAGATCTGTATCCAGCTATGGAAGAATTACTGCCATCAAATTCCAAGATCTAAGCATCATCAAAAGCTAATCTTTTATTAGATTTCTCTTCATTAGAGATGGAAGATCCTTCTTGATTTGTACTGTGCCCTACTAATTCTTCTGATGCCTTGTTTGAATCAAATCCTAGATTACCAACTATAGGACTTTCATCAACTGAGACATGAGCATCATCTATGGTCAAGAAGTAATTACCCCTACCTAAAGGCTCAAATAGAATTTGAGTTGCAGGGGTTGATGTTTGGGTAACCACAATTTTTGCCTTAGACAAGTCTGCACCTGGTTCTCCATCAATGTCAATTGCTCAGGATTGGCTTGCTAGGATTCAAACTCAGTCATTTGAATTTTGGATTCCTTGACATGATCAATCATGGCAAATGACTGAGATGGATTTAGAAGAGAGTATGGGAGTTCATCCTTTTGATTTTTAGGAGGGGGAGGATGGATCTATGAATCTAAAGTATAAGGTGCAGAGATGTTCAATATACTTACTTCTTTGGTAATCACGTCCTTTAACTGAAAAGGAAGAGGGGATCTCTACTCAGAAATTATAATTATTGGTTGGGGTCACTCCTCTATCTTCTCTTTGTCATCTTGTTGTGTTGATTGATTCTTAGACCTAGTGAATATGGTGTATGATCCTTTGATTGCTTCATCTTCACTTTTGGGTTCATCCTGGTAATTCAAGAAACCAATGTGGGAGTCAACAGATGATTCTTCTAGATCCTCCCTGAAGAGATCAGTGTCATTTTCATGCTCTAACTCAGGTTGAAAATAGGAAACATGTTCCATTTCTAGATATCCAACTACTGAGTTTGTTGGAGGTGCTTCAAGGGGAGGATTCCTCTGTGGGGTAGGAAGATGATTTTGTTGCACTTGACTTCTGGCAGCGTTGCCTTGATATGGCTGATTAGGGAATGTCCTCCTCGGTATATCTTTATATAAAGGAGCAAAAGACATACTTTGTGCCATTTGCCTTTTTAGGGCTAGTAATTCATTTGTCAGCTTTTGTACCATTGGGTTAGTGGTGACTATGGGTGAATATTCAGAAGATGAAGAGGATCTATTTCTATTTGAATCTCTTCTTATCTTCCTTGCTAAGATGAGATCATCTTCTACCTCAGTGGCCAAAACTTGGGCTGTAGCAAGATCTATTTGACCGGCACGTCTCAAAAGAAAACTTACTTCAGGTAACTAAGAATTAATGAATAAGCATTTGAGATTCTCAGCTGTAGGTCGAGTAATTATAGGAATTTTGTTCCTCAATTGTTCAAATTTGGCTATGAAACCCCTCATAGGCTCAGGAGGCTCTTTATTTATCTAAGTGAGCTGGGCCAGCAAGGCATGTGCATCTTCTACGGGCTTGAAACTTGCTTCGAAATTGGCTTTACGTGTATCCCAGTCAGTCACTAATCTAGTTTGTAGATGGTAGAACTAGTCTGTAGCAGCACCTATAGTGTTTCCACAAAAAAGCTTGACTGCCATGTCTTTAGTTTCCACCCCTGTAACACCACAGGCTATGTTGAAGGCTACAATGTGTTCATCAGGGTGAACTATTCTATCACCAAAGAATTTAGGGAAATTCTTTCTTGAACTACGTGGGAGTTCATGCAGAGGTGGAGTCAAGTTGAGTGGGCCAAAAGAGTTACCCCAGGGGCCTCAAACTACCATGATTTAATAAAGAAAAATAGAGATAACAAATCTAGATGGAGTAGCCAGATTACATAACAAAAATGGAAAAGGACTGGCTTAGCTTTAGGTTGAGGCTTGAGGCTTCAAATTGTGCACTCTTTCCTAGCAGCTCTGGTTTTGCAGACTAGATAAAATAATGGAGGTGGAGGAAGATGGTAAGGGTATAATGATAATGAGTAAGACATGGAACAGAGTCACTAGATTTTGTAATGGATAAGGGTTATACTGATTATGGGTAAGACACAGGTGATGTTTCAATCTGAAACTTGAGGTTCCAAATTGCACAAAATTACTGTGTCCCCAATGAAGTCACCAAAAACTATTGGCTGAATATTTTGCTGACTAGCTAACTAGTGACCAAAATAAGTCCTATCACCACAGCAATAGGGAGATTAATCAGCCAGATGTGCAAGTTTACTACATCAAAAGGGAATAAATCTCTCCTCTCATCAAGGGGAGGTTCCCTATCAAGTATACCAAGCTATATAATATATATACAAGCAGAAAATAAGACACAAGGGTAGGACAAACCATCCATCTCTCTTTTTTTAGAGATGAAGCTAACAAATAGAGGAGAAATCTTGGGAAACACTAAAGGCACTTCTCTTCTTTAAGAATTATTCTTGTAGGAAACAACAGGAGTCCTTTCAAGGAACAAGTAACCAGTAACCAAAGTATAAAGTAACTAGCAATATAAGATGTAGCACAAAGTCTCCACCTTAACTACCCATGAGAGAGATACAAAGAATAATGGGGGTACAAAGTCATCCCAAGGTCTTTTACATAGGAAAAATAAAATGCAAACACACTGAAGGTACTTGTGGGGGCACAAAGTTGTCCCACAGTTGGTCTTCAGGACACCTTCCTAACCACTTCTACTAGTTCTACTTGTTAGATCAAATAAACAAGAACACTTCTAGGAAACAAACATATGAAGAATTCCCTAAATAACATAGGCTATTTCTAGCACAAAGTTTGAAAAGGTCACTTGCTTTCTTATTCAAATGAATAAAATTGATTAACAATCTAAGCTCAAAGTCTCAGTAAATGCCTTTCAATTTGGGCAGAGTTTTTGCTTTTATGGTAGAAAAGATCCTCTGTAACAATTAGAGGGATTACAATATATAGAGGTTGAGAGAGGTTTGGTGCATTTATCCCATGGAACAGCTCATGTTATGCATGCAATGCTTTGAATGCACTTTTAATTCTATATTTTAACTCAACTGTCATCCCTTAGAATTGGATGATCCTCTTAGTTCCCTCTCTTGATTGCATCGTTGTTCACTTTGCCTTTATTCCCGAACAAGTCATGTCTTTTATAGGCTTGAGAAATTTGCATCCACATTTCTAGATTCAAGAGTTCTATTGGATCTAAACACTGTGTTGACACTCCAAATCTTTCATATTGTTTCCTTCACTTCACAGTGATTAGGGCTCTCACACTTAAGTCTAAAAAAATCAATAGACACTTCATTTCCACCAATTTTGCATCCTCGGGTCTACCATTATTTGAAACATATCTCATGTGTTGATATTTCTAGTTCTTTTCTTCATCGTTCCTCTTTTTCTGGTTGTTAAATCAGGTCCTTAAATTACCTCTCTGTTCTTTGGTCACTTTTCATTGAAAAATTGACATGTGGCAGCATCCACTTAGAAATAGGTGAGGACACATGGCAGCTTCCACTACTATTAGAGGCTTTTAGAAACATTTTTTATGATTCTGGCAGAAGATGACATGTGGTGGTCTTCGTTGTGCTTTAGCAGCCTTTGAAAACACTTGAGACTTATTTTAGATTCATGTAGATGATAACACATGGTGATCTCCATAGTGCTCTAAAAAATGATTAGGAGAAGCTTATAAACTTGTTCAAAACTTAGATGTAGACACGTGTCTCTCTCCATGGAGTTATAAATGAATAGGTGGCATCTTCCGCTTGTCTTTGGAGAGTCAAGCGAATGATGACACATGGCACGTTCCACTTTCTTCAGCAGCTCACTGGGGGTCCACCACAGTCTTTATGAAAACAAGGAGGGAGAAATTGTGGAGATTGACACTTAGTCAGATTCTGCCAAACTTTGCAAGGGACACGTGGCATGTTCCACAACTTCTTGAGGGTAGAGTATACAGTGTCCCAAAAGATGACACTTGGCAGCTTTTGACAAGCTTCAGTAGGGACAGGTGGCATCTTCCATTACAATTAGAACAAAGTACGATGGGGCTCAGTAGATGACATGTGGTGACTTTCACTTGACTCATTCTTTTTTGGGTGCTCCTTTGAACCATTTTGATTGAACCGACCGATTGAACCAATCTTGAAAGTGCCCAAGTGTTCAAAACTTGCCCCTTTTGATTGAACTCGTCTGAAGAAGCCATTGAAATAGTTGAACATACTAATTTCAAGCATGTTGAGTCCATAGATTTCTATAAAATCTTGAAAAGTGAGGAACTTGAAAGCTCAGAAGAAATTTTGAAAAGGGAAGAGGCAAATTTGGTCTTGTAGGACCAAAATGGCTCATATGTTGTCCCAAAAAGAGTGACATTTTTTGGGGGACAACAAGTCCAATTGATTATCTATAACTACCATATGGATCCTTAACACCTTTTCACTATCATGATAATATGGAAACACATTTGTAATATCCCTCATACACCTCCCTAACTGATAGGTTTCCTCTTGACACTTGTGTTCACTCTCTAACAGCCACTCACTAGCCCTTCCAAGTTTATCTTCACATTTGTCACTCAATTTACTTACATTTATCCAAGAGGATCCATTGAATATGTGTTAGAGAAATTTATAATATAGTTTTGTCATTTATTCAATCATATATACCTCTAATAAACTCAATATAACACTTCAACTTTAACAATCACATTATTTTCTCACTATCTCACTTAGACTACCTATAATGAATGGACTGATAGAGAGCTTTCCATGCTTTTCTAAGGTGAGAGATGAGTATGGAGAGTTTAAACAAGTTTCTAAATCCCTTTTTCAATTATTCTCATTTAATAAGTCCTTTTTGCACCTATAGAGTATATCAAAACTTACAAAAAATCCTAAATTAGGTATGTTCATATAAGAGATAGTATGAACCAAATGGGTAGTGAGTAGCCTAAAAGAGTCAAAAACTAGTTCCAAAAACTTTCTTGACCAACTGACCCCTTTTGGATTCAAATTCTTTCATGTATTCACCATCGAGTCTACATAAGGGTTTTGAGAGGGCTTTTGGTGGTTTAGACTGTTAACAAGTTCATAAAATCCTGACATCTAACTTCCAAAAAAATTCCACTAATTTTGAGATAGATACCCATTTAAAATATCTCAAACTCTTTGATTCACCATGCAGTACCTACATATGGGTGTGAGTGAATGAAATTGGCTTATCGAGGTTTTTCTTGCATTTTGAGTAGGTTTGATAGAGGTTTAGGCCAAATTGACCAGCTTGGTGATATTCTCTAAAAATAAATTTCTCATAACATACTTATACTCTCTCATAAGGGTTCTCAAATGGTTTATATATTTCATTTAGTCATATAAGTGAAGTTAGAAGTCATTAGGGTATAAACTTAGTATTAGGCCTATAAAGCCTAACTGTGTGTGACTAGGTATATAACCCACCTTTAGCTTTATAATGATTTTGGGTGTATTATTTTTATTTATTCATGTTCATTATACCTTATACACCATCTTAAGATGATTCTAATACCCTTTCACTAATTTTTTTGCTCATAGCATAGTATCCTACAGACTATGTTTTCATGGAGTGCCCTCTATCTGAGATAAAAAAGAGGGCATCTCCCCTATTCTTATGAATTTAAGAATACTATTATGAGGTATTATATGTCATGATTACCATATTAAAAAATTATCAAATATCTTTCATTCTCTTAAATCATTTTACACCTCAAACTCCTCAATACTGGTCTTTGGGTCTACAAATTGCACATAGATCTCGATTTGTCTGGGTATGGGGTTAGAACCCTGTATGATCAAATTTTACCCTATTTCCTACCTATGAGGTTTTTATATAGGATGATAACACCATTTGGATAAATTTTTTATGCATATATCTTCAACCTATACCTCTGTCAACCAACCTACAATTTCTCACTAGCCTGGACTAGTGAATGATGGTGTTAATAGGTGTAATTAGGGAAGAAGTGAAGATTCATGTAGGTATCATTCATACCTGAGTACTATGTTTTCACATTATATTTTTATATAATATCATAAATATAATTTAACATTTTGATACACTATTCTCTACTTTGAAATCATGCACCATTTCCTATACTATCAATGCATTATAGGTCTATAGATTTCACTTCAACTATAGATACAATTTAAGGAAGTTGTGAGACTTATAGGTTCTTATTTCATCCTTCATAATTATGCATCACACCCTTAATTTTAGGATCATTTTATATCTAAAGTGACCCATTTTTTCTTTGAGACCATGTTCTCATCCCTTTCCAATAATATACTATAGGTCACTGCTACTACAAGTTTATTGGCCTTTTGGCACTGCGTATCACTTCATATACTCGATAGAAAATTGATTGATTTTGAACCTTTAAATCGTATTCCTTCTCAACCAAAAATAATAATATTTGGATTAACATGATAATACTATGTCTAGGATACAATAATGGAAACACAAAACCTTGTCAAACCTCATGGATATTCATCACAAGATGGCATTATATTAAGCAGAGACTTATTTCGAAGAAACTAAGGTAATTAGTCTCATTTACAACTTTCTCACTCTAATTGACCATGGGTGTCAATGAAACAATATTTACTATAGGTGTATTAACATTTAATCACTTGAGAGAATCATACAATTCATGAAGTTGAGTCTAACCTATGTCAGAATTTTTGGATGGCTCCTCCATGTTCTGTACATGCTTGTATATAACGGTAGATGACTATGAAAACTAGGACTCTAACAATATTTTATCACTATCTTGGGAATTCTATCATAATAAATATCCAAAGCTTATAATTTAAAATTTCCATGGATAAACTATATTATATGGTTTGTGAGGTGAAACACAAACACATTACCTTGATTTGAAACCACCGATAGGGACAAAAACATTGTAACTAGTGAAATAATGTTTAGATACTTAAATGGTGGTCTTTACTAATATAATGAGGGTGGTTATGCTTGTCTTAGCATGATACACACATGAAAACCAACATTTAAATATTAGGAATATTAATAATATTCTTTTTTACAACACACATAGCACTTGAAAATGTTAAATCATACAAGCAAATGAGAAAACCTTTAGGTGATAGGATGTGAAGACATTTTTTGAGTCACTATCATTCTTAGAGTTTTTTCATTAATACAATTCATAAACATTTAATCTATGACCATTAATTTTAAGTTCATGAATAGTGATAACATACACCAAAATAATTTACACCAATTTTTCTCCTTCTATTTGTAATAGCATAAAACTGATTGGTCTTGTTTGACTTACACAAGAGAGAGAATAGAGAAACAAACTAGTTTTCACCATTTTAAGACCTATCAAAGATTATAAATCATAGATATGAATTTTGGGGAGTTTAATAGTCATTGATAAATATTTTCCATGTGTTAAACTTATCTTATAGTCCATATAAATTTATAAACTCCCACTTTTTAACTAAATTTCTTCATTCCAATGTTTAAACCTATAATTTTCAATTACAAAACTACTTCTCTGATCAAATCTAACATATTGGATGTTTAATAACACTTTGAAACACTTGTCCTATTGATTAAACTTTAAAATTCATTAAAATATCCCAAAGGTGGCATAAAATGACACTTAAGATAAATGAACAAGTGTGACCAAAATGAAGCATAATATGTGACCTCTTTTAAGACCATGACGGACATTTTAGGACCTAGGATAGCGCATTACAATCTTTAAATTATAGGTGGGTTGACTTATTTGACCAAGGGGTTAAATTAGTTAACATTTTTATGATTTCGTAGGTTTAGCATGCTTGTTATACTAAGGACTAATTGCCTTCTCCTATCCTTGTGCAATGGAGTCACATAAACACCAATTTTGACACTAAAAAGCCTTTGATCAGACACCAAAACACACCAAATAAAATATGGGAAAAAAACACAAGACAAGACAATAAAACTTGCACTTTTGTTCTCATGAACACTTAGGTAAAACACAACCTAACACTTAAGCAAACTAAGTTATGTAAAAAATAACCTGAAGACACTTTCTCTTCCTAGATCAAAGGGAAATTTTTCACCATATCTTTCTCCATGATATAGAGTAATGCATGAGGCAAGTATTTATTTAAGCATTGACCTTGATGTTCTCAACTTCTACATATTTTTTGACCTCTTTGGCATGGCTTTCAATGTAATCAGGGTAGCTACAAATAGATCACCTATAAAGGTTTATTCTTCAAGAAATTTAACAACCTCAATATTTTCATGAGACTCCTCAATTTTAAATTCCAATGGTGCTTCAAAAGGGCATGTTTTCTAGAATTCCATGGTACTCTCAATGAGATCAGGTTTATTACTAGTTGTAAGCTCCTCAAGATCATCAAGGAGATTTATGTATTCAATTGAATATTGGTCATTATCCTCCATGAGGAAATATTGTTCTATGTTCTTGTGATATTGACCTTCAACATTAAAAATCTCTTCAAATCCTTTAAAAAATTCAATCTATTATAGCTAATCATCTTGTTTCTCTTTCTCCTAAAGAAGCAAAACTTCTTTAAACTGATCTTCTTATCCATGTTCATGAATTCCATAGTCATAATGTTATCAAGACATGGTTTTAAAATATAAAATTTTCATTATTATTGAATAACCTCCTCTTGTTCTCTTTCAAAAACTAGATTCTCAAAGCTTTCATACTCATTGAACATCTCTTGATAGGTTGGCCACATACCTTGATCAAACTCCTTATGAATAGCTACAATTTTGTTTATATATTTTTTTTATTAGCTCAATAAGTATTCATTATTATTGTTCTTACCAAGTGGAGTCCCTATGATGAGCTCTTCTTCACAATCACTTGAAACATCTTCTTGATCTACTACACATTAAACTTATTCTTCCTTGCTTGTCTCCCACAAAATGGGTTCTCCTTCAAAAGGGGATGAGGTGGAAGGGTGGTGGATTGGTTCATGGTTTGGAGAGAGATTAGGAGGTGTAATTTATGGATAATAAATGGGCATGGGGATGGAGGTAGACACTTGGTATAAACCTAGAGGGAAAGAAGTTTCTACCAGGCTATGGACATGTCACTTTCTTGAATAAGTACCTCATGGTTTTCATTGTCTTCTTAAAACCCTTCCATATATACAACTTCAACCTCCACTTCCTCAACCAAGGATTAATTTTCATCTTTAAAATCCTCTTGGATGGACTTTCAATATGGACAAGCTATATCTTTTTAAAGAGATGGCAATGTGGTTTGACCATGCACAAAGTTTTCTCCTTTGACATTAACTTATTTATTTCAAGTTAGAAATTTGAGGCTATTAGAATCTTTTATTGATTAAATGGGATATTAATAAGGATGAAAGGCATTAGAGGACTGACATGGAACATAAGAAAACACTTAAGGATGGGATAAACAAACTTGTTCTTCAAATAGACCTTCACTTTTTCCATATCTCTCATGAGGCCTCTCAATAGTTTTAAGTTACCTTTCAAATTATTGGTTTTCCCACATTAACAGCATATCAATCCACCATTGGATGTAACATCTCATTTCATGCATGTATTAAATAATAAAATAGTTGGATTCTTCCTCAACTAATCTCCACTTATTCATCAAGAATTAGATAGAATTTCTCATTCTTTCTATGAAATGTTAGGGATCACATCAAGATCTTTATCCCATATCTTCATCAACCTTTATAACTTTAGAAAATATGGCATTAGTACCAAAAAATACTTAGATTGAGGTGGAATTAGAGTATGAGGATAGGATAATTATGGGTTTCGACATTGAATTTGAGAATATTGTATAAGACTTTGGTAGGATGGATAAGGCTATTGGGGAGGAATAATTTCAATAATATACCTCTTAAGAGATTAGATTTATCCTTTAAGGGTTTGTATTATAATATCTTGAATTTTTTTTTCAATAGCCTTAATCCTCTCTGACTAATAGCCTTATTTTTATGCTTCTTCACAAGACTCCTCAGTAACTTCATGACCATATGATGGAGGAATAGGTTGATTATGTGGTGGATAACAACTTTGATAGGGTTGTGTATAGTAGCAGTTCTTAACATATCTATCTATATTATATTATTTAGTAAAATGAAACACAATAATCTATCAAATGATTTTCACAAGTACCTAGATTGCTTATCACTAGATGATTGCATTCAGAGTCACCATTGGTGTTTGTTTGAATGCTTCCCAAAGCTGATAGTAGAAAGAACACACCAACCATTCTTATACTCTTTTAGGCCTTGGTCCCACTATGTGTGCTATAACTATTTGAGCCAAATATTTAACCCAAAGAAATGGTTTTCAAACCTCTCCCATGTTTGGACAACATGGGATTACATCTAGGCTTGTGGGTTTCCCATAACAGAGGTAATGAACTAGGTTAAAGGGCTAGCTCCCTTAATTTATCTCTTCAGCTCACACACTACACTAAACCTTTCAATTGGGGGTAAAAAGGGAAGAAGGATATATAATGTAAACCTATACTAATGAGGTGATACACCAAAATATTAGACCACAAACACACTTGCATATGCACTAAGAATGAAGACAACCAAAACTAACCTTAATTTTATGGCCTTCTAGCATTAGTTTTTCTCATAGAGGTAGATTTTTATGAACATATATAGGTGGGTCAAAATAAAGTTTGATACTATAAACTAATATTCACTCTCATGATTCAATTACACCTTAATAAACAATACACTTTATGAGACTTGTTATAAGATATGCCACTCACATAATGCATACAAGGGTAGAATTAAAGCAAGGAGAAATAATCTCATCACTTTTCATGAAAATACACCACTTGAAAATTATTATACAAGATGAACATAGAATAAATCAACTTTAGAATATTTATTCCAAGAAAAACAAGGTGTCAAACTAGCAGGGCTTCACCATACCAAGTGTGTACTAGATACAATTGCCAAAATGGATTGCATTTATAGAGCATAAGAGAAGAGAGAGAAGAAGAGAAGTGGAAGAGTCACAATTATATGTGTCAATCTATGGAAACTAGTTAAAATTTGAGGTAATGAGGTGGAAAATATACCATGAAGGTCATAATGGTTAAGTGTCCATCACAAACATGTCATTCTCCCTGAAGGTGGCATAAATATTCTTCATCTTCATCTTTGAAACTACCTTTTATTGATGAGTCTAATTGACTATATAAAAATATCATATGGATCCTTGACACCTTTTTGCTATCATGAGAATATGGTAACAATGTTTTAATATCCCTCATATACCTCTCTAATGGATAGCTTTCCTCTTGACACTTGTGTTCACTCTCTAACAACCACTCACTATCCCTTTTAAGCTTATCTTCAAATTTGTCACTCAATTGACCTATTTTTGTCTAAAATAATAGATTGAATATGTGATAGACATATGTCCAAGATATTTTTTTCACTTATTCAATCATATATACCTCTAATATAATCAATACAACACTTCTCACTTCTCAACCTTGAGAATCACATTACTTTCTCAATGGCTCACTTAGATTGACTACAATGAATGGACTGAAAGAGAGGTTTACATGATTTTATGAGTTGAGATAAGATTATGGAGAGATAAAACAAGTCTCTAAAGACATTTTTCCATGGTTTTCATTCAACAAGTCCTTTTTGCACTTGTAAAATACATCAAAACTTGCAAAAAATCCTAAATTAAATTTGTTCGTACATGATACAGTACAGACCAAATGGATATTGAGAAGCTTGGAAGATTCAAAAGCTAGTTAGAAACACTTTATTGACCAACTAACCACTTTTTTATTCAAATTCCTTCATGTCTTTGCCATTAGATGTACATAAGGGTTTTGAGAGGGTTTTTCGTGGTTTGGAATGTTAACAATAGTTCATAAAATATTGAAGTCTAACTTCCAAACCAATTACACTTAATTTGAGATATATACCCCCTTAAAATATTCCCAACTCCCTGATTCACCATGCAATCCCTCCATACAAGTGTGAGTGAATGAAACTGGCCAAATTGAGCTTATCAAGCTCCTTCTTGAATTTTGAGTAGGTCTGATCAAGGTTTAGGCCAAATTGACTAGCTTGGTGATGTTATCTATAAATAAATGGATCTTACAATAAATTTAATCTCTAAAAATGGTTATAAAATGGTTTTGATAGTTTATGTAGTCATCTTGGTGAAGTTAGAAGTCATTAGGGTATAGACCTAGTATTATGCCTAACTATGTATGACTAGGTATATAACCCACCTGTAGGTTTATAATGACTATAGGTGTATTATATGTACCTATTAATCTTAATACCAACATTATAAATCATCTTAATATGATTCCAAGACCATTCCACTCATTTTTTTGCTCCTCACATACTAGCCTACAGACTATGTTTTCATGGAGTGTCCTCTATTTGAGACAAAATAGAGGGCATCTCTCATATTCGTATGACTTTAAGGATACTATGAGGAGTTATTGTAGGTCATGGTTACCATATTCATAAGGTATCGAATATAATTCATTCACCTAAATCATTTTACACCTCAAAATCCTCAAGATTGGTCTTTGGGTCTATAGACTACAAGTAAAACTCAGTTTGGATGTGTATGGGGTTAGAACCCTGTATGATTAGATTTTACCCCATTTCATACCTCTAAGGGTTTTATAGAGGGTGATAACACCATTTTTAGAATATTCTTATGTATTTATCTTCAACCTATACCTCTGCCAACCAACTTATAATTTTTCACTATCCTGGACTAGTGAATGATTGTGTCAACCTATAGGTGTAATTAGGGAAGAAGTGAAGATTATTGTAGGTATCATTCATACCTAAGTACTATGTTTTCACTCTCTATTTTTATTTGAGGTCATAAAGATCATTTTACATTTCAATTCACCATTCTCTACTTTTAAATCATGCATCAGTCCCTATACTATCAATGCATTATAGGTCTACAGATTTCACTTCAACTATAAATGCACTTTAAGGAAGTTATGAGACCTATAGGTGCTTGTTTCATGCTTGTATATGAACTTTAAGTAATTTGTGAGACCTATAGGTGATTTTTTCATGCTTGAGTATTTTTTCTCACACCCTTACTTCCTTCTAGGATCATTTTATATCTAAAGAGACCCACTCCTACCTTGATACCATGTTCTCAGCCATTGGCAATAATGTAATATAGGTCACTGCTACATACTACAATTTTATTGGCCTTTTATCAATGTGTATCATTGAATATACTAAGTGTAAAATTTATTTAATTTGAACCTTTCAACCATTATTCCTTATCAACCAAACAAACTACTCTTTGGATTGACATGTTACTACTATGTCAAGGCTACAATAATGGAAACACAACCTTTTCAGACCTCATAGATATTCATCATAAGATGGAACTGTATTAGGAAGACACCTATTTTAGAGAATAAGGTAATTTGTCTCAATTGTAACTTTATCACTTGACAAACCATGGGTGTGAATGAAATAATCTTGACTACAATTTTATGAACATTGAATGACTTGAGAGACTCATTCAAGTCATGAAGTTTAGTCTAGCCTATGTCCTAGGTTTTGGATGGCTCCTCCATGTTTCATACATGAATGTAGATGACTATGATCACTGGGACTCTGATAGTCTTTTCCCATTATCTTAGGAAGCATCTCTCAATAAATTTAAAAAACTTATAATGAAAAATTACCATGGGAAAACTAGATTCCATGGTTTTGGAGGTGTAACATAGACACTTACTTTGACTCAAAACCATTGAAAGGGATAATATTACTACAATAGTGAAACATTATTTGTAAACTTTAATAGTGATCTATCTTAATATAATTAAGGTGATGTTTCTTATCTTATCATGCTCCACATGTGCAAACCAACTTGAAAATAATAGGAAGATGAATAATATTCTCTATTACAACACACAAAACACTTAGAAACATTAGATCATATAAACAAATGATAAAACCTATAGGTGATAGGAATGTGAAGACATTTTTGAGTCACTATCATTATTAGAGTTTGTTCATGAATCAAAATCCATCAATATTCAATCTATGACCATGAATTTGAAGGTCATGAAGAGTGATA
Source organism: Torreya grandis (assembly GCA_037957365.1). NCBI lineage: Eukaryota > Viridiplantae > Streptophyta > Pinopsida > Cupressales > Taxaceae > Torreya > Torreya grandis. Next base: position 802,021 of record JARHVA010003596.1, on the reverse strand, counting down.
ACATCCACCAAAAGCATTTAGACTAGTTTTTCTCCTTCTATCTATATTAGTAAAAAACTGGTTGGTCTTGTTTGACTTGCACAAGAAAATGAATGGACAAACAAACTATTTTTCACCATTTTTAGACCTATAAACTCTCATCAAGCATATATATTACTTATTGGGAGTTAAAGAGACATTTTTAAAGCTTTCCCAAGTGCCAAACTTGTCTTGTAATTTGTACAACTTCATAAATTCTCACTTTTCAACCAATTTTCTTACTTCTAATGTTTAAACCTACAATTATTAGTTAAAAAAATACTTATCTAACCAAATATAACATATTATACATTTAATAACACTTTAACTCACTTTTACCCTTTATTAAACTATACAATTCATTAAACGAGCCCAAAGGTGGCATAAAATGACACTTAGGATGAATGAACAAGTGTGACCAAAATGAAGCATAATATGTGACCTATTTTAAGACCATGATGGACATTTTAAGACCTAGGAGCCATCATGACAAGATTTAAATTATATTGGGTTGACTTATTTGAATAGGGGGTCAAATTAGTCAATAATAACCTATTCATAGAATTTTTATCAGTAACAACTAGGCCATTAAAGTGTCTGCCACATAACCCATCATATGTTTCTTTCATTAAGAGGGAAGCCTAAGAATTATAGAGACATTAAAAGAGAATAACATCAAATACTCACTTTTAAATAACACCCCCTATTATAATTCCTTTAAACAATCACGTTAAAAATCCTTGATTGTGTGGTTCATTGTTAAAAATCACATTCACCCTTTTTAGATAGATCTAGAGGGATAATGCCTTTAGATAAATAATAAAATGTCTACATATACCATAGATATAGTTCATTTTATTCCACATTGTGGATAGAATGAATATCAATTCTAGTCTAAGAATATTGGTTTATTTTTTGGATGAGGACAAAAATTTGGATTACTGAGAGGAAGATGGGACAAAAGAAGCTAGGGAGGCCATGGTATTTGTAAATTTATTGGTTGACTAAGGAGTGGCTTTGATGGCATAGTGATTGAAGGTGGATAATAGTTTATATGCTAAAGTTTTGTGTTTATATAGGATATAATTATTACACTAATACATGTCACTGATCTTATTAACTACCAAATGGGAATCCCCATAGATATTAAGTTACTTAACTCCTAGGGTTAAATTAGCTTAAAGACCTATGATTAAGGCTTCATATTCTACCATGTTATTAGTGTAGTTAAAATCAATATTGAAAGATAAAGGTATAGGAATGCCCTCTAGATGTATTAAAATGATTCTGTCTCCCCCTCTATGCTCACATTTAGATCCATCAAAGAATAAAGTTATTTGATACTTATGATCTCATTGGGATGTGGAAGTGATAGATTCATCAAGGAATTTGAAATTAGATGATTGACCATATGCATGAGGCACTTTAGATAACTAATTGGTGATGATTTATCCTTTAACCAAATTTTAATGGAAAAACTCAAGGTCAAATTTGGCTAAAATCATGAGCCATATAGACATACATTAATTTGGTAAGACTTTAATTACATAAACTTAAGGGGATTGATGATCTTGATTACGTAGTTATTATGATTAAGGAGATAATGGAAAAGCTTAGAATCCACATAAACTAAATCTAGGCATTGTTTTTCTATGTGTATATTGTGTCTCATATTCAATGAGGGTATAACTTATGTAATACACTACCTATTCCCTGTGTTGCTCATCATGATGGGAAAACATTACCCCTAGGGCATGATTTATGGCTAAAATATATAAGAATAAAGGTCACCCCTCCTCAAGAGGAATAATAACTAGTAAGGAGAGGAGATAATTTTTGAGAGCTTAAAACACCTCTTGACAATTAGAGTCCTAAATGAATTAGGTATCTTTCCTTTAGAGGTGATGAAATGGATGACATTGATTGGATATTTGAGAGATAAAATGACAAATGGACTATAGTTTTCCCTTAAGGATATGGAGTTTTTTAAGATTATATGGGAGTGGCATATCTATAATATCCATAATATTAGTGGGATAAACTTCTATACCATGAATATAAATGATTAAACCTAAGAACTTAATGATCAAGACTCCAAAAACACACTTTTTGGAGTTGAGATGGACACAAAATTGGATTAAGTGATCAAAGATTATTTTAAGAATAGAGAGATGGCATTTTTAGAGATTTAACTTGTTGAGAAGGTCATCCACATAATTTTGAATGGTTTTTTGGATTATATGATGAAAAATATAAGTCATAGCTCTTTGATAAGTGGCTCTCACATTCTTTAGGTTGAAATTCATAACCTTATAGAAAAAGTCCCCCAAGAGATAATAAAGGAAGTTGTATGTTCATCCTCTATGGTGATAAGGATTTTATTATATCCAAAGAATCAATCCATAAGTAATAATATTTTGTGTCTAGTTGTTAGGTCCACTAGTTGATCAATGTTAGGAAGAGGAAAGGTATCTTCAGGACAAGTGAATTTGAGGTCTCACAAATTGGTATAAAGGCAAAGAGCCCTTGTGGGTTTTGTGATAGGCATAATATTAGACACCCATTGATGGTAATTGATTAGTTGGATGAAATTAATGGATAAGAGGCATTGTCATTATTCTTTGACTAAGATAACAATATGAGGGTGAATTTTCTATAGTTTTTATTTCATTGATTTGGCTTTAGGGATGGTGATAATATTGTAAACAATGGTAGTAGGAATGATACCTAGAATGTCACTATACAACCAATAAAAATCCTTCCTATGGTCTACTAGGAATGTGGTGAAGTTTTGATGCTCCTAAGGGTCTAAATATTTACTAACATTAATAATGTGTGGGATGTATTGAGACCCTATGTTAATGTTTATAGTGGATTCATTTAGAAGACTAGATGTTTCAACTAGAAGAGAATTATATAGGCGAAAGTTATATATTCCTAAATAAGTCAAGATAGAATCATCATCTTGACACTAAAGAATAGGGACTGTAGAATAATCTTATTCTATCACATTAGGGTAGGTAAGGGGAATGGATTTATTTTCTCCACCATTATGATGCATGAGAGGTCTTAGGTCAACAATATTGACTAAAAAAAGTTGGGGGGATGGAAATGACTTTGTCCATATTAGAGGGAATGTTAGATGGTAACAACATGATATTTTATTTAGGATTGGATAGAGGGGTGACTTTAGGAGTGGCTTAAGGAATTTTATTAAACCCAAGGCTATGTTTTTTATGGCGTTTCCTAAAATCTCCTATTGAGACATCATGTGGTCCCTTCTCATAACACCCCATACCAAAGCCTTTCTAGGCACATCATTGTAAGTACATTAGAGAAAAATATGGCTTGTCTAAGAATAATAATTTTGAAGAAAATGGTTTGGCATGATATTATATATTAAGACATGAGGAGTATCGATCAATCCCCCTATAGACAAAATGAGTATGGAGGAAAGAAGGACCAAATGATATAACATCTCCAAAGTTAGGATGATAGGTAGATTGTTTATCCAGTTGTCCATACTCTTGAGGAATAGGAAGGGTGTTTAATGTTAATAATTAATACTATCTTAACAAGAGTTATTAGGATATAGAGTCAATGGAATCCTTATCATGGATTTACAAAAAAGGGATTGTTGAACTAGTCAAAGCTTTGTTGGATGATGGTGATGGGGTTGTGTTTTTTAGAGGAATCAAAACATTCTTGGGTCAAAAAGTTATGTTTCCAATTTTGAATGGATTAGGATTAACTGGGATGATATGGACTTGGCCCTCATGCTCAATTTGATGCATTGATGTAAGGTGGATGGAACACAATGCATATCATGGATCCAAGTATGTCCTAAAAGGATATTATACTTAAATTCACCCTCTATAAAATATAATAACTCGTGAAGGATATGATAACCTATTCATATATTGAGGATGATATTTCTTAGAGTAGGATCCATTATATCATTGAAAGGCTATAATATGGCTAGAGATTGGGCCATAATTATTTCCAAAATTTGGAGTTGCTCAAATGTGTGTGAGGAAATAATGTTTATGCTAGCCCCATTGTCAATCATGACTCTTTTAATTATAGATTTATTGATTTGATTAGTGACAAATTAGGGTGGATATTTCTCTTTATATGGTAAAGGGACTATTTTTAAATCATTAAAGCTGACAAATGAAGCCATCTTCAAAGCTCCAATAAAAGTTATCAGAAGTTAGGGTTCCTCAGGTTTCACTTGAATGGATTGAAGTGCCTCTATTATGGTTTGACAATGTTGTGGGTAATTCTCAATGAGTTCATATAGGGACATCTTGATTGGGGTTTGATGGAGTTATTTCAAAACTAATATTTGTATTAGTTTCAAAGAATATTCTTTTGTGTTTTATCTAAAATGGAGATTTTTGGTTTTAGAGTGGAGGGTTTAGATGTTTATATGGTTGAGGTAGGATATTTTGAAATGGAAACTTTGACTTTATTTGGATTTTGGGGTTTAGGGGCCTACATTTGAGACCATGTGGCTATGTTTATCATATCAATTTGAAATAGTGGAGAAATTTTTTTAAGTTCTCAAATTATCCATGTTTTAAGGTCCCAAGGGGGATTTGGAAAGGGGTTGATTAGGGGTGGATTAGAGGCTATTAATCATGATTTTGTATGTTTATTTCAATTTTTATTGTAAATTATTTATTGTATTTACTATGTTAGTCTCAAGGATGGTTATGGTTTAAGTGTTTAGATCAAAGAGAGGATCAGGACAAGATTGTTAAATTAAGAGATCATCTTCATCCAAGAGATTATGTATTATGAATTTAAGATCATTCCATCTCTCAATATCATGTCCAAGTATCCTATGGTAAGTTCATATCTTATTCTCCATTTAACATTTTGGTTTTTGGATATGGGGAACAACTAGTTTGATAGGTGGTAATGTGATAAGGGAAGTTTGTATAAGTTTATCGAGGATGGTGGATAGGATCCTTGCAAGGGATCTTGGGGAGGTTTTGTCATTTTTTGGGGTATCAATTTTTGGATCATGTTTAATTTTTTACTTTCATTTTTTTTGTTGGTTGCAAGTTTAGTTTTAATGGGTTGTAAGGGTATTTTAGATAATTTTTAGGGATAATAAAATTCTGCATGGTCAATATGAGGTATTGGTGTTAGTAGTATGCATGGAGGTTTTTGATCTAGCTTAGATCCCTTGAGAGATGATTCTATAATTATTATCTTTAATTTTGAGGAAGGATGGGGTCCTAATATCTATGGCTTAGTTTGAACTTTGGGCATAGTCTTTTTTCCCTTTTGAGCATGGTTAAAGGTTATGGGAGTAATTTTATGAGGGTCCTCATTTTTGGATGTCTGGGGGATTTCAAGCCTTAGAGGTGGCTATTGTAAGGATTTACCCTTAGGCATACCATGTGGCTGGAGTAACCTTTTTATCTTCTAATTTTTGTGGGTGATTTTTTTAGACACCCCATTCTGGCCACAACAAGCTTCCAATCGAGTTTTAGATTGATTTCTACCAAACAATGCAAATTATGCCTAAAAATCATTGAACATCTTAATTTCATCTACACATCAGACATTAGTGCTCATAATCATGTTGATGGATCCATATTTTGGGTATTATCCTATACACAATAACAACCTCTTATAAATTTATAACCAGACACCTTGCAACCTCAAAATTGGTAGTTTGGCCTTTGGACCCATTAAGTGGGGCACTTGAACAATTCTTAAAATGATAAGCATAATGAATAAACTAATTAAACAATATTAAATTCTTATTTAAATAATCCATTTGTAATTAATAAATATCTAAAAATGGAAATTCAAAAATCCAAAATATTAGGCTTCTTCATCATTATTTTTGTGAGTTGTCAAGCACTCATAAAATATCTAAAAAATATCTAGATTTGTGAGTCATGCCTAGTAATTGAAAATAATAATTACTTGTTCCCCCCTTAACTTAAATGGGGTTATCCTCAACTCACCTAGGGTTAGTTTGAACTCAACCATGTTTAATCCTAACTTAACTCAACTTGGGTGAGAGTTAACTTTGGAGGCTATAAATAGAAGGCCTCACACATTGATCTTTAAGCTATCTTGGTGTAAATTTATTATGCTCAAATATATGCAAAATATTTTATAGTGAAATTTAATTATTCAAAAATACCTCCAAAAACTTAATTATAGTGTTACTATGCCCACATGACAAGCCAAATCAAAATTACCAAGGTGCCAAAAAGAGGTGGAGCAATGAAGCTTCATTGACAAAGATTTATTGAGCACATGGCTGAGCAAGCCAACTCAACAAGTGGATTTGGAGCATCAAATAAGGTAAAAGTGAGCCTCTATTTTGTTTTATAATTGTATTTTCATTGTCTGCTTGTTATTGATGCTCTCCCTAGTGTCTAGGCTAGAGGTGTTAGTTTTTAGTGTTTTTGTTTTGATTTGATTTTCTTGACTAACACCATACTAATCTCTCCTCTTCGATTACTTATTCACATTAATGGCATGAGTAATATGTTTTCAAATAATTAAAAAGTTGTTACTCATGCCATTAATGTCAAAATATTAACTTGATGACCAAAAAGTGAAAAATTGAAGTTCACGAATATTACACAAGAAGATGTAGTATTGCTCTGTAGAGTTACATTTTTGCACTAGGAAGTTGCATTTTTTCACTATGGAGTTACAATATTATAGTTACATTATTGACTTCCCAATTGCATTATGGACTTCCTAGCTTCATTATTGACTTCCCAATTACATCATTGACTTCCCAGTTGTATTATTGATTTCCTAGTTGTGTTATTAACTTCTTAGTTATGTTATTGACTTCCCAGTTGTGTTATTGACGCATGAAATATAGTTTTGCACTAATTTATGAGGTTTTTCATTATGTAGTTGTGGTTTTTCACTAATAGTTTTTTTAAAAGGTAAATTTAGTTTTGATTAATATTTTTAGTTTAGTAGGAAAGTGGTGGTTTTACTCTGTGTATATGTAGTATTACACTATGTGAAAAACATAATAAACCCGAGAGCTAAATTTCAATTATTATTTGCCTATTTCCTTTTATCTTCTAAGCATAAGGACTCCCTAATACATTTTTAGGACCTAAAGACCAAGGAAAAACATTTTTTAACACTTTAATTCTTTAAATTGCATTTACATTTGGTGTTTAAAATTGTTTACTTAATTTATTTTCATTTTTCAAAGTTTAAAACTCAAACAATGCCACGGGATAAACTTCACATCATATTTCACTTGATTCTCTAAAATTTAACTCAAATTTAGATTAAATTCTCCTAATAAATTGATTGTCTATCATTTTACTTGTTGTTTGTGTTATTTTTAAAAAATTAACTTAATGTGTATGTTCTTCCCCGATCCCCTTTAAGGAACTTAGGTGACTAGAAATGCTTTGTCCTTTGATTATTGTCACTTAACCCAAGTGTGGAAGGAATGTCATTAAGGCACTATTAACAACATAGGTAGCACCCTAATTGAAGGCTTGATAGATTTGGCTCTAAAACTCCTTCACACCTAGACTAACATTGGAATGATCTGACGTGTGAGACACCTAAACTCAAACTATACCTCTAGTTTTGATGAGACTATATTCTCTGATGTATCATTTTTGCTCACTGCTACTAAAACCTATGTATTTGTTGGGATCAAAATGGGGAAGAGAGATATTTAAAGGGAAATCCTATTCTACTGTTGGTGATACACCTATATTTTTTTTTCATCCACTCTATTTGAGCTCCTAAAATATTGATAAGACAAGCAAATGATTGAATTTATAACCCCAAATGACTCCTATGCATCAATATTTCACATATAGGTTTTATCAATTGACCAAGGCATGAGGAAAATTATGGAATAGCCCTAATTCAAGGTATTAACCAAACACATTATATCCACTATTATCTTTAATCAATCAACATCAAACACTAAACATGACCTGTATAATATGAAAAATTAATAACTAGGTGATATTATGACCTACCAAGGGGGAAAAGTCTACCACATGTGCAAATCAAACCAATATTACACTATATACTAGAATATAAAATCTAAAAATAGTCTTTTATTTATCTCAGAAGGTTATAATGCTCAATCTTGGTAGAGTCTAATAACACCCTACTTGGAGGTTGATATATTTTTCTCTAAAACTCCTTCACACCTAGACTAACACTAGAATGATTTGAGGTGTGCAACACTTGAACTCATACCAAACCTCTAGTTTTTATGAGGCTAGCTTTAATGATGTATCACTCTACATAATTTACTAAAAATTACTAATTTTTGGGATGAAAAGGATTAGAAGGAAACTAAAATGGAAATATCATTCTATTATTGGTGATACACCTATATTTCTAGTTCATCCACTCTATTTGAGCTCTTAAAACAATGATAAGACAAATAAATGATTGATTCTACAACCCAAAATGACTCCTATGCATCAATATTTCATGTAAAGGTTTTATCAATTGATCAAAGACTAAGGGAAATGATGGAATATGCCTAATTCAAGGCACCCACCAATCACTTATATCCATTGTTAGCTCAGCCAAATGACATCAAACATTAAAATATGCCCTACATAATATGACAAACTAGTAACTAGGTGAGATCAAGACTTGATAAAGGAGAAAGTTATACCACATGTTCAAATAAAATAAATTAAACACACTATACCAAAGTAAAGGAATATAAATATAATCATTTTATTCATTTGAAAAGGTTACAAATCTCAATCTTGGTAGAGTCTAGTCATGCCCAAGAGAGGGATCTTAAAAATTGGCATAAAAGCTTTAATATATAGAAAATAGTAGAATTCAAAAGAATCTCTAGACAAAGTGGCATATAGGTGATAAGAGGAGGTAAAATCCACATGAACACCAATAAAAAAACAATTTAAATTGCATCAAAACTCCTTAAGACTTGTCCCTTCTTAAAAATCTTGTATGAGTTTTCTTTTTAACATTGAAATGGAGAGGTGGGCCCATTTACTTATCAAAGATTTATTTGAATGTTTTATATACCATTAATTGGTTATAAAATCCACTTTAAATGAGTTTAATTTGAATATAAGTCCTTTGCATGAAAATCAAAGAATATGCATGATAATTAGTCAACTAGTCAATTGAAGCTTTAATTGGTTCTTAAGGACTAATTAACCCTATTTGAAATCCTTTTACATGAAATGTCCCTTTAAGGCTAAATGTGCATGATAATATCCATTTTAATTTAATATATTCAATGTGGGAACTCAATATGAACTCTTTGATATCCATTTCAATGCCAACTTTCTCTTGCTTGATTGTTCAAATAGGCCTATAGGCCAATTAGGCCTAGTAGCCTACTTCTTACACTTGGATACCATTATAACATACATGAAAAACATGAAACATACAAAAAAAATGTGTATTATACCTATAACAACTACTCACACCATGATATAAATTATTTGGATGAAGAAACTCTTGCCACTCAGTCACCATGGTTGACAAGGTCAATTTTACCTCATTTTCTTGTAGAGTGGTTGTTTTGAAGGAGATAGTAGGGGAACTTCCAAGAAAAATTTTGGCCATATTAATATTTTATGATGATTAAAAAGTCTCATGTTTCAATCTCCATGAATTGGATTCATGTAAACTGCCTTGTACCTCATTTTTTCATGCTTTTCTCTCTAAAAAACTTGATTTATGCCCTAATTTGTATAAATCCATATGAAAAAATGGAATTTATGAAATATTCTCTAATTTTACTCTATTTTTGAAGAGGTTTCAGGTTTATCCATTAGGTTTTGATGGAAATAAAATCTACTCTTCTCAAAATTGGTCATTATGAGGGTTTGGGAGGGTTTTAAAGATGAATCTTCTTAATGATAATTCATGAAGAAATAACCTCAAAATAAAAACTTATTTCCATGAATTTATATTACATATACCCCCTTAACATCCTTAAAAATATTGTGTTCCCATGAAAAATATATGAGAAGATATCCATGTGAAGAAATTTGCCTATAGGGGTTTCAAGCATTCGAGACATGCTTATGCTCTTAGCGATCATTCATAATCCATATCCCATCAAAAAAAATCAATTTTTAATTAATTATAATTTAATATTGGTCTTCAAATAATCTAATATCATTTTTATAAACTCTTCCTTTGGTGAAATATATGAGCATTTGATCAGGTGGCTTGAATGGGTGTTTAAAACTGCACAATTTCAATTTCCTCCTTGAATTGAAAATTACTCCTTAATTTATTCTCCTTTATTTAAATAATCATCATATTTATTATATAATGTCATCAAAACACTTTTTATGTGTCTTCTTGCTTGATAGGTCCAAAATTGCCTTTTATCCTATAGGCATGCTTGCTTGAATTAGCCTGTATAATATTGGTTTACATGTGAATTAGAATTTTTTAAATATTTAAAGTTATTATGAGGATGTAATTGAATATATTCATGATTTTAAAACATTCAAATTATATTATAATTATCTATATCACCTCAAAACTCACTAAAACCTTCCCTAGCTCAATTATGACTATTTTTTTAACTAGTGAGGGACAATGTCAAAATAGTGAATACTTTAACCTATGAAAGGTAATTTAAAATCATATGTAATATTATTAAAGTCCTGATTACCATGTTTACCAAATTTAAACTCCTAATTCCATGTGTAGATTCCAAAATCTTCAAAAATCCCTCAAAATTACCTATTTTGCATGGTCTGAGCATGTGATTGATTGTGCTTTGGTGTTTTACCATAGTATTTGGGATATAATAAAGATTTATAAGATCTAATTTGGTTGTATGAACTTCCTTTCAGTCATATTACCCTTCCTTTACTATCCCCAATCTCCCATGTCACCTTATGTCACTTTATACCTTCTTAAAAGGCCTCACATGACTATATGCCAATAGAAATTGGAGCTTCATGTTATGATAAATGAGAGTATTTAGTATAATTAGTACCTACTTATCTCCATTATTTTTATCACTTCAATGGTAACCACCATCCATCTTACCTCTAGCATGTTTTGACCTTATAACAAGGCATTTAAGCCTCAAACAACCAACCTTCTGTACACAGGCTTGTAGATTTTGAGTGTGTTAACATCTTCAAATTTCATCATGATGTTATTAATAGTGAATTATACTTTAATAACTCAATATTCCTCTTAATTACCAAGAAATTCAATCATGAACTACTAGATAGCCTTTATCTTCTTCAATCCCTATTGGGCCTAGTAACTTAATTTGTTAGTTGTAGGTCTACTATTGAATGATTGTCACTCACACATAACTAAGATGGACTATAAATATTCTTAATGATCCATGATTATTCCAATAATTATTGAAACACTTATATCACTATGTTATTGACACTTGAGGACAAACCACTAAGCCTTTTGCTTGATTGTTCTCTATGCCTGCAAGGTTTTGTTTGAGAGGGTATGGCTATATCTTTAAGTTTTTTAGAACCCTTTTCAAATTATATTAGCCCCAAAACTTTTAATATTCATGAAACCTTTATGAACTATTATCACCAAAAATAAATCCTTCATAAATCACTATGTTTGAAAACCCTAGGATTGACTATGTTTGTATTAACCTTGTATGGTTGTAGGGTTTCATTATGCCACTTGATGACTATAGCATGGAATTTATATCTCTATTAAAAATGTATTTGATTACTCCTAACCATTATTATCTTGAAACATATACTCAATTATAAACCACCTCTTTTGATGATGAACCAAACCTTGCCTTAGTGACTTGACTGTACTTCCTACTGCCTATAGGTTATAATATTGACCTTGATTGTGAGGGTGTATAGACTGTCACAGGATTAAGGCTCTGTAGAGATTGAAAAAATTTATAATATATGTAAACCTCCTCAAATTTTCAAATAGTATCAATAACAAACCTTAAAACTTCCTTTAAAAGGTTTTGTATCTTTAAGGTGTTTTAGATTTAGCCCAATTTCTTGATTGTGGCTTTTCATGTGTAGTTTTAGGTTGACCTCATTCTCCTATTAATCCCTCATTTAAAATTGAATGTGTATTTTTCATCTTGATCTATTCATGATATTTCTAATCTCAATGCTTGACTACATATTGATGATCAAATTAGCCTCTTGAGCCTTATAAAGTCCTTACTATAGGTGGTCCTCCTTGAAAAGGCATAAGCCTATAGGTGCCTTTTAGGGATGTAGGTCATATTTTTTTTTCTCCCTTTCTAATTAATTTATTTTTTCATCCTCATAGTACTCTTTAATTTACAATGCTTTAGGTTTAGGTTATATCTTGATAAGTCACTTAGATGGTCAACACCCTCACCAACTATAGGTGGTCTTTATAGGATTGTAAATGCATAATGTACTATAGCAAGTACCAAAATTAAATCATGACCTTCACCATTAGGTACATTAAATTAATGGTAACATGTTAGAGCTTATAAACCTTTCAATTATTTCCCAATCTCATCAAGCCTTGATGTGATTCTAAGACATTATAAGGACTATGTTTTTATCAGTTGTAGGTCACTTTTATAATACCTTTTGTATGGATTAGCCTATAGGTGACTTCAACCAAGTCCTTATCCTGATTTAATCCCTAAAAAACTCCCTTAATATTCTTGATGAGGCCCTTTTTATTCACCATTTTTGAGAGATTTTCATTTCCACTCCTTGGCTTATGCATATCATGTAAAACATGATTGTGTTCCCCTTGTTGTAGATGACCTTCATGAATTGTGCCAACTTACAATGTCTACATACCCTATTCTTAATTCATGACAGTCCTTCACCTCTTTATTTCTCATAATCATAAATTCTTGATCTCACTAGACCTTGAAGAATGTCTTTCTCTCCTTGAATTTTCATTGAACCTTCATGACAATACCTTGACTGTGTAACCTATTGTAAGTGTTTCTTCCATGATTGTATATGATGTTTTATAGGTATATATGTCCTCTTGATGATTATGATGGATTATTATCAATATTTCACTCTTAAAGGATGAATTCCATGGAATTTAAATAAGTGAATGGGTGACAAGGATGAAATATTATATAAACTCATGAAAAGAGGGTGTGTTGAGGCACAAAACATAGTGAAAAATATAGTGATATGGGGTTTAATGAGATGGAGATGGAAAAGAGTGTGAAGGAGCATGTCAAGACCAAGGTGAGGAATCAGATGAAAACTTGAACTCATGACCATCACACAATATTAATTTGGATTCCATTTGATGAGGGCAAGGGGGGTAAAAATGAAACATAGGTTTATATAAAAATCATAAAATATACAAACTTTCCTTAAAGTGCTAAACTAGCCCTTTGAAAAGCTTTTAGAGCACACATATGGGATAATACATTTATATTTTATAGAAATCATTCAGGAAAATTTCTTGAAAACATTAAAAAATGAAGTAAATTGATGCCAAACATCAAAACAAGAAAACTTGAAAATCCACTCTCTCTCCAAAATGGTACAATTTCTCTTCAGAGGCATGTCAAACTATATATTAGACTACTTGTCTTTACTAATTTTTTTTTACTTTGAAATTTGTGAATAAATACCTAATGAGGCCATGGAAAGGAATATTAGGTTCCCAATATTCTATAGAAACTTGAATTTTCTTAAAATACTACCCTAGTGAGAACTTGAAGAAAATCGGTTACCTTCATAGATGCAGAACTGAAGAAATTAGCCTAAATTTAAGTGAAATATTCATGAGTATAAATAATAAAATTATATAGCCAATTTTTCCATTAGTAATACCTCTTTTTTCTACTTTCTTTGCCCAAAATTTTAGACCTGTACCTGTACTCTATAATTCATAGCATTAGCAAACATATAACTAAGTCTCTTTGTGTAAAATTGCCAATTGATTGAAGATAAATGGTTTTGGGCTTATATGGCCTCCAATTTCCATGAAACTCCTATTTAATCCTTTTCATGTCCTACTCCTCATATTTCATGCCTCAATTTTATGGAATTGCATATGGATCCCTACTTATCTTTGTAAAATGAAGGAAAAACTTCCTTTTGGCCTTTTATTACAAGTTAAACTTTCCACCACCACAAATAGAAGAATATACAAGTGTTACAAGTCATAAATCATGAAAACATAAGTTTTGAATATTTCCATGATTTTGGGGCCAAAATTGGCACATGGGATTTAGATAATCACACTTTTCACTCTTAAAAACATATCAAAACACCTTTTTAGAGTATGAAACTTTGAAGGTAAAAGTCATGCATTTAAACATATTTAAAGGCATTTTTAGATAATGACTTTTGATTCCAATTTTGACATTTAAAAACCAAAAAAAATTCTTTTAGGCCAAAAAACACCTATTTTACTAGTTTGTAGATGCTATTGACATGATACTAGAAAGTTTCAGATTATACGGGTTGGCATTTGGCCTTGACAAGCCAAATTACCAATAGGAACTTCCCAAAATATTAGTGATTTGGGTGATCCTGAAATGACCCTAAAGTCATACAATTTTTACTTTTTTGTATTTTAGCTTGTGGGTGAGAGATCATAGCCTCCCCACAAGTTATATAAGAAAGCATTGACCTAGGAATTCATCTTTTGGCATTATTTCAACACCACTCCATGGTTGGGTATATAAATTGAGGTCAAATTATTAGGACACTTATTTGAGTGGTTAAATAAGTTCTGCTAGTAATACCTACCTTGGAATGAATTTTTAACCTAGACATCACACTACACTTAGGAATTGATGGATATAATGGTTGTGAAAAGGATAACACCTTTTCACAACACGTTAGTTAACTTGGATCCAAAAGATGTGTTTATTCCTAGTGTTAATCAAACATATGGTACCATTTAGATCATGTGATAATTATAGTTTTTTAGAAAACCCCACTTGCCATGGATATATTTTTAATGTAGGGTGAGTAGCCCAAAGTTTCACGTCATTATACTTACTCTTGAGAGAAGAGGGGGCTTAAAACCCCTACTTTTCATATGTATCTAAATTTTTGAATTAACAAACATTATTTCCTCTCAAGATCAAGTTTATAGATGGAATTTGATATTACAAAGCCTCCTTGTCATTTTTAAGGATTAGAATGATATACTTAGGTGTTTTTGTTGATTTTCCTTTTAACTTGCATTGTTTTGAATCAAAAATGTTTATTTATAAAAATGCATCTAAAACAAGTCATGTTTACACATACTCTTTTACCTAAAAGGTGTTATGTCATTTGTTTGATACCACACTTTTCCTTTATCATTTTTCAAATGTTTGTGTGTGTGTCAATTTTTTGAAATGGGTGTCAATACACTACCCATTTCATTCCAAGTCTTGTGCCTTAGTGTTAAACAAACCATTTGTCATATCTTTAGATAAAGATAATTTCATTATGCTACTCACATTATTTTAAAGACTTATGTCATTGTATCTAATCATAATTTCAAAACCATATGTGCCTTTTTGGTCTATTCCTAGTATCGTTATGCCACCCATTTTTATCTATATTGTCATCCATTTGAAAGTAAGTCCTTTAAACCAAATTTAAAATTAATATTGTTAAGTTCAAATTCAAACATTGATTGGTTTATGCCTTTAACTCACTTAATTTTTTCTTAGACATTTATCTCTCACTTTTGGGTTGTACAACTTAGACTAATTCCTTGCTCGATTTAAAGACTCTTTTATGCCTAGATTTTAGAGTTACTCTCTTTTTTGTGTGCCTCATGTCTATTTTTTTCTTAGAACTAAGGTTGAAATATTCTCTCTAAGTACAACCTTAAGAATGTCTAGTTTACATTTGAGTCTTACCTATCACTTGGGCTTGAATGTTTTACTCCTTGTCCTTATTTTTGCCTATTTGGAATTGATTTTCCCACTTATTTTTATTGATATGCCTAAAGTTAACTATCTTTTAACAATGATCAAGTTTATGTTTGAATTCATATTCCAAGTTTGAGTTCAACTATTTCAAATTTTTAGATTACTTATCTTGCTTTTTAGACCTCGTGTGTGTCAAGTCTAGATTTTGTGTCATGTTTCTAAAAGTCCTAGAATTTCACCTTTTAGTTCTTATACATAAATTTTTTGAGCCTATTTTTGTGCCTTGTTCCAAAAGACCTAGCAAGATTTTCTATTTTTAGACCTAGATTAGAGTTGTTTGAAACACTTTTTATTGAGATTGGCATTCATATTTATCCATTAATTTGACTATTTGTGTAATAAATTTGATGTTAGACCTTGGAGACATTTTAGATCAAATTTATCATTGATTGATTTTGGAGAAAGAGAACCATTCTAGGCCAGGTTTAAACCATTTGCAGTAATAGACCAAGTACCTATTCCTAGACCAATGCCACTTTCAAACTTAAACCTAGACCAAGACCACCCTCCTTGGGCTAATTTCAAAACCTATCTATGTATATTATCATATTCCATGATCACCCTTATTTTGGACAATTAATGTATGATGTTTTCCCTTTAAATGATAATGGTACCTAATCCCCTACTTATACCATTAATCATCCTTTGGTCTATGTGATCAACCAAGTGACAACACCCAAGTCTTATCATTATATGTCCTCATCCTTTAGCTTGTGTTATCAACCAATATCTATAGTTCCCTTCCATTACCATTCCAAGCCCTTGACCATTGGTTTGCATTAGTAACCAAACTTTACAATGCTCATCCATTACTATTCCATGCCCTTGTTCTTTGAATCGCATTAGTAACCAATATTTACAATGCCCTTTCATTACCATTCTAGTCCCTTCTAAATCTATTAGCTCATTATCCTAACAAAGTTATGCAATCATGACTTGATGGGTCATAGTTACCATCCTACACTGGCAATTGGTCTTTGTTAAACCCATCTTATATGGGCCTATTTACAAATAAATCATAATCCAACCATCGATCATTATTCATCCATTTCTAATCTTCCCCCACTTTAGAAAACCCATACCAGTCTTTGATCCACAATAGAGCTAATTAGTACCTCTCTAAGAGCCATCATTAAAAAACCAAGATGTGTTCAAAACTAATATTATGTAATTGAGTGTGAACTAAGTCCAAGAAAACCAACCAATCCATGATGTTATTATTGAAACACCTATTTGTGATAATTAAATCTATGATGAATGACCTTTTGGTCCTTTTCTTTTGGTTAAGAAGCCTCACTTTTACAAGCCAATCTTTATTGAGTCACCTCTTAATGATTATAAGCACCTTTGGGCAAATCATTATCTTGACCATTATCATATTTTCAAAGAGCCTCCCTTTGACAAGCCAGTATCTATAGAATTATTTCTTAACCTTTTTCCTCTCATTTTTTAGTCACTTTGATAATCCAATCTCTATGGAGTCACCCCTCAAGTAGTTCCCTCTCTTTGAGGGGATTCACTTAAATGAGCTAATCTATGTTGAACCCTTCTTAGATAAATATATTTTTGAATATCCAATTATGCCATCATAGGCCATTACATATACAATAAACATTCAACATAATATATTTATTTCCACACCAAATGAAGAATCAACATCAAGGTCAGCTTTTATTTTTAAATCGATATCAGATTTAGCATCAGAAGTACAATCAACATCAATCTCAACATTAGATTCAAAGTCCTTCTAGTTAGACTCAACTTTGAAATTAGTATACATTCATGATTATTACAAAGTTGGTTACACATGCCTTATAGATCATTTTGAATACATTTTTTATCCTTCCAAAAAAATTGAGGATGATTACTTTAACATTGACACAAGTTCTCTTAGTATCTTCTATGAGAATTTTGAGGCCTCTTACCATTCCATTATTATTACACAAGAAATTACATCCTACAAGTGTTGATTAGGAATGGTAGTATCACACCTTATTAAACTACATCCATGGTGACATATCAGTTGAATAATATCAAGGGGACTAAGATCACATTTATGCAGAAGAATAATAATCTCCTAGTGAAACATTTTCAAAGGTGCTAGGAGGAAATCAAAGTCCAAACTCAACATCTTATATTGAAATCTCATTTGAGGTGTTATAAGACAATCAAAGTCAAAATTCAATGTTTCTTACTGAAAATTTATCAAAGTTGATATGGGACAATCAAGATAATGTCATTGGTGAAAACCTCTTCGAGGTGTCAATAATTAAGCATGATAGTTATTCAATGCTTGATAAAGACATTATTAAAGATAACATTAGTACAGCTTCCCATACATAGTATAATTAGATGGCCTCTACTCTCGGGACCAAATAACAAAAAAATATGGTGGTCCTATCAAGAGTATTTTTTAAATTCTTCATCCCCACCATAACCATAATTATGTAAAATTTAGAATCAGTAACATTATGTGTGCCTACAAATCCAAATCTTCATTTATTACCTAATCATTATACATTCCATTATGATCCACCTCTTCATTTCCAAATTATAGATTTTATCCAATGTTTATCCATATTCACCATCCCTAGCTACACTTTCCTTTACATAGACTACAAAGGCATCTTGTCTCGAAGTTTAGAGGAAACACAATCAATGACCAACGAAGATCACAACATTATTAAAATCCAAATCAACAATAGTTTCTTGATAGAGAAATTATTTAGAATGGGTGTGGGCTATAAACTTAAATGATTGACTATTATAGTTATAACATATGTTGATTAGGATGTGCATCTACACATAAGTAATAACAATATAACCATATATTTGCCTTGTCATTTACCTTGCCTTTTTTATTTTCCATTTGCCTTATCATTATTTCATACCCTATTATTCACCTTACATTTTCACTTAGGGCTACCATATTACCATTATAGACAACTTCCATCCTATCATCTTCCTTATACCATACCATATGCCATTTATATCATGCCTTCTCTATTGACCAAATTTATTTTTACCCACCCTAGCCCCCCTTTTTAACATTGGTTCTACTCCATTTTTTTTGAGTACCTTTAGAAATTAGATTCAGATAAATTTGTAGTATTTGATTCACTATTCTAAACAAAGTTTATATCTTGGACTAGTATGAAAATAGTTTAGCAATTGCATTCTTCATTATTGACATGTTCTATTTTTAGTGCTACTAAATATAACCACCTTTTGGCAAATTAGTGTCATTTACCTATGTCATTGTTTCCTAATTATAACCTCATTTGGGGAAATGAGGAGCAACACCTATACCATGAATTATCATATGACCATGCCATTCCTATTTCTATACTATGCTAGTTGTCTAATTCAAGAGCTTGATGCTAATTTTAGATACCTAAAAGTGGCCACAATTAGCTTCCAATATAACTTCAAAATGATTCTTACCAGCGATTGAAAATTAATCCTAAGAATCACTAAACATCCCAAATTTGCTTACGTATCATTCATCAAGGACCAAAATCATGTTGGGACATCCTTAATTTAGATATTCTACCATATGCAATAATAACTTCTCACAAATTCATCCCTAATCACCTTGAGGCATCACAACTATCAATTTGGCCTATGGACCTATTAAGTGGGGCACTTGCATACTTAAATCAAATCTTAGAAATGTTAAAATCCTAATTAGAATTAATTAGAAATATAAATCAAATTAATTGCCTATTTGAATTATATATTTAAAATTAATGAATATCAAAAAAATTAAATTCAAATATTTAAAATATCCTAGCCTATCATCATTGCCTTTATGGGTTGTCAATCTCTTTTAAAATATCCTAAAATATTTATTTTGGAGAGCCATGCCTAGTAATTTCAAATAATAATTACTTGAAAACTATTAACTCTACTGGGGTTATATTTGACTCACATAGGATTATTTTGAACCCATTCCAATCCTTAACTCAACCCTAACTCACCTTGGGTGAGAATTAAATCTTTAGGCTATAAATACAAGGCCATGCCTCTTCATTTTTAATCTCTCATAAGCCAAAATTATAATTCAAATTTAGAGAGACAAGCTTTGCAATATTGTTATAATGCCAAAATCTTGATCCAAAGCAATCACAATACATATCAAATCCATGGTACCAATGAGAAAATGAGTCACACAACCTCTATTGCCAAAGATTTCTTGAAGCACAAGCTGAGCAAGCCACTCAAAAAATCATTTAGAGCTCCAAAGGAAGGTAAAAGAGGTATAATGTTTTTGTTGTGTTTTCATTTAGAATTTGTTACTAAGTTCTTCCTAAGTTCTAGGCCAAGAGTGTAAGTGTTAGTGTGTTTATAAAAAAAAAAATTCTTGAACTAACGCTATACTAACCTCCCTTGTTGGATTCCTATGATCACAAATGGCATGCACAATGGGACTAATGAGTATCCCATATTAGTAAGGATATAAATATGTTTTTGTTAGTTTTACTAATGAATGCCTTAGAATCTTCAAAATTTGAGTTTTAACTTGACCTTTCACATATTCTATTTTTTTTAGTGACACACAGTTTACACAGAGACCAACATCTATCTTACCAGAACCAATGTCAATACACCCAAGACTGACATCAACCTCTATGTGTAGAAAAAATCATGGAATAAACATGTTTAAATAATTTTTTCTTGAGTTTTTTATTTTTTGTTTTATTTCTAAGAGCCTAAATATCATTCAGCTAACCATTTACTTGTAGGAGCTAGTGTTATTTTTTGGTTTTATAGTCATCTTTCTAACCATGTTTATGTGAAAAAATATATTCTATTTTCATTTTTTTTAGGAATGAAGGAACTAACATCAATCCCTACCAATTGAATTCAATCCCTATGTGGACCAACTAATGTTTATTTTAGTGAACCGACATCGATCCCTATGTGCATAGACATTAATATCTAAGACAAAAAATAGAGAAACCCAAGAGCAAAATCCAAAACCTTATTTTTTCATTCACATTTTGGATTTTAAGTAGGCAAAAACCCTCTAAAAATTTTAGGTCCTAAGTGGAAAAATCCAAGTTTGAACATGGAAAAACCATATTCTATTTTCCTTTTTTTCAAGAAGCAAGGAATTAACATCAATCCCTTTGTGGACCAACCGATGTTGATTTTAGTGAACTGACATCGATCCCCATGTGGATCAACATTAATCTCTGAGATAGAAAATAGAGAAACCTGAGAGCAAAATCCAAAACCTTATTTTTTCATTCACATTTGGGCTTATAAGTAGGCAAAAACCCTATAATAATTATATGTCCTAAGGTGTAAAAAATACAAGTTTGAACATGGTTAAATCTTACTTACTTTATCTTTGGTGTTTAAAATGAACCTAGTCCATTTTCATGCCTTAGATGTTTTCAAAGTTTTTGCAATTTTTTCAACTAATGCCAAGGGTCCAAACTTCACTACACATATTTTTTTGGTGATTAAAATGAACTCTAACACTAGATACATTCTCTTAAGAGTTTCATTTTTATTACTTGTTTGTTAAAGTTGTTTATTTTATCAAAATGATTGATGTATGTATGTTCTCCCCCATCACTTTTAGGGAACTTAGGTGACCAAAATCTCTCATTATTTTCCTTAATCATTTTATTCCAAAATCATGAAAAGATCACTAAGGCCCTCCCCACATATGTATGGTTTGGGTGATCTAAATGCAACCCTAAAGACTTTTCATTTATCTTTTATTTTTATGCATTTTGGCTTGTGAATAGGAGTTCATCACCTCCTCATAGGTTCCCTAGGAAAGTTTTGACCCAAGAATTCATCTCCAACCATTGTTTTAACACCACTCCATGGTGGGGTATATAAATTGAGGTCAACTTACTAGAATGCTTGTTTGAGTGGTTAAACAAGCTTTGTTAGTAAGAGACTTCCTCAGATCGTAGGAAAAAGTTAGACATCACACTATATTGAGCAAGTGATAGATGTAGTGGTTATGAAAAGGATAAGACCCTTTCATAACAAGATATTTGATGTGGATCCAAATTACATGAACATCTCTTGTGTTATCCACACTTTGGACCATCTACAAATGCACAAAATTTAATAGTTTAGAATAACCCAACTTGTCATGGACATACTATTGATTTAGGATGAGTAGCCCAAAATTATATTTCATAGTAAAAACTCTTGAAATAAGAGGGATCATAAAAACCCTACCTTTCATGCACTTTTATTTTTGAATTAACACTTAAAATCCTCTGAAGAGTAAGTATATTCATGGGATTTGATAGTATTATCAAACCTTGTTAGTTTTAGGATCTAGGATGTTACACTTAGGTATTTTATGTCATTTTATCCTTTCTTACATGGTCTTGAGTCTAAAATATCTATTTTTTATCATGCCATGTCAAAAATGACTCTAGTTTGTACCTCACTCCATTGTTTGAGGAGGTGTTATGCTACCCATTTTGACACCATGTATATGCCTTAGTCTTTTGACATATATTTTTTCTGTGTGTCACTTGATTGAAAAGGGTAACATTACACTACCCAATTAATTTTAAACCTTTTTATCTTTAAGTATTGAAACAAACCATTGATCATATCTTTCAAGCATGATAAACATCATTACACTGCTTGAATTATTTCAAATACTTATTTTCCTTGTGTCTAAATACCAATTATGAAACCAAAACCATGTGTTCCTCTTAGGATCTATGCCTACTGTTGTTATGTCATTAAATTTTTTCTAGCTTGTTATTTGTTCAAAGAGCCTAGTTTTATAAACTAAGTTTTTAATTAACATTGACAAGTTCAAATCTAAACATTTATTGATTTTTATTTATACCTTGTGTAATTTTGGCCTAGACATCAAACTTTCTCTTTTAGGTTGTGTAACTTAAGTTAATTATCTATTCAATTTGAAAACTATTATGTGTTCCTTTATTTGGGAGAAATAACCTATCTTCCATATGCCTTATACCAATTGACCAAGTTCATATTTAATTCTGCCTGCCTAGTTTATGCCAAAATGTTTAAAATTTGTTAGACTGAATTCTCATACCTTATTTTGTTTAAAGTCTAGATTTTGTGCCTTTTCCAAAAGACCTAGCACATGCCTATTTTGAGCCTAATTTTTATGTCACATTTGTCCAAAATACCTAGCAACTTTTGTTTTTCTTAGATTATACTTGTTTGAAACACTTTATACTTAGATTTTGGCATTTTAGTTTTTAGTTCATCTAATTAAAATTTTTGTGTAAGACATTTGACATTAGACTATTTTAGACTAAGTTTTAACATAGACCATTTTGGAGATACATCTCTACCCCAAGACCAAGTTAGACTATGTTTGGACCATTTGTCCTTTGGAAATTATTTTTAAGAGTTTATCAAACTCTATGCCTATTAAGAAACATTCATCATTGATTTGAATATGTCTCATTACACTCATAATCAATCCATTTATAATTAAGATTATGATGTCATGGTCACATGAATTGACTTTGATCAAGATCCCTACTAGGATGATGTTGTTTGTGAGATGGATCCTTATCCTCCTTAAAATTCCCAATATGGGAAACAAATCCAAGATCCTCAAGAGTAGTATGAGGTGATACCTTATTTAGGTTGGTTAACATATGATGTTCACCATCTCACTGCTCATGGTGTTTGATCCTCCACCTATACCATTAAGCCTCCTTTAGATTGTGTGAGTAACCAAACTACATAGCCTCTAAGGATTACCATACTAAGACCTCATCCTTTGGCTTGTGTAAGCAACCAAGCTTTGAAATGCCCTAAAATTACCATTCTAGGCTATTTTAAACATGGTATCTTGTTATCCTAATAAAGTTATGAAATTATGACTCAACGGGTTACAATTACTATCTTAGGCTAGGAACCATATTTTGTTAAGCCTATCATTATCCAACTGTTGACCACTATTTATCCATTGTAAAATTTCCCCACTTCAGAAAACCTATGACAATCATCTAACCATAACCAAACCAATAAGTACCTCTCTAAATATAATCATTCAAAGACCAAGATATTCAAAATTGGTATTTTATAACTACTTGTAAACCAAGGCCAAATGAACCAACTAAACTACAATGTTTTTTGTTGAAATGCCTATTTATGATGAGTCAACCTATGATGAATCAAATTTTGATAGTATACCTATTATCAAGGAGACTCACTATAATAAGTGAGTTTTTACTAACTCACTTCTTAATGATTATAATCACCTTTAAAAAAATCATTGTCTCGACCATATGCTCATTTTTAAAGAGCCTCCCTTTAATAAAACATTCTCTATGGAGTTGTATCTTGACCTTTTTCCTCTTGTAGATAAGTCTTGCTTTGACAAACTAGTATTTATAGATCCCATTATGACATCACAAGTTTCTACTTATCCAATACCAAACATTTAACTAGACATCACTGTAGCAGCATCCATGTTAGATGAAGAATCAATATTGAATTTAGGTTCTACTTTTGAATTGACATATATTTAACATCTGAAGTAGAATCAATGTCAGTCTCAACATTGGATTCAGAGTCTCTTGAGTAAGACTCAGCATTAGAATAAAAATACATTTGTGGTTGTTATAATATTGGTTACACATGTCTCATAGATTAGTTTGAATATATTTGTGATCCTTTTATAGTTTTTGAGGATGATTACTTTAGCTTCAACACAAGTTATCCTAGTATCTTCTATGAGGATTATGATGAGTCTTCCCATTCCATTACCAATCCACATGCCATTACCACCAACTAATATAGCCATTATATTAGCATTCCACCTCTCACAATTGTTAATTAGGATTGATAGAATCATACCTTATTGAACTACATATATGATGACATATTAGTTGTAGAATATTATGGGGACCAAGACCACATTCATACAAAAGAAGAAAAATCTCCTAGTGAAACCTTTTCAAAGGTGCTAGGGGACAATCAAAGTTCAAACTCAACATCTTATAGTGAAACATTTTTAGAGGTGTTAAAAGATAATCAAGTCAAAAGTCAAAATTTCTTAGTAAAACCTTATTGAAGGTGCTATGGGACAATCAAGAAAACTTCATCAGTGAAAACCTTATCGAGGTACCAATAGTTGAGCACAATATTTCTTCACTTATTAATGAAGATATTATCAAAGATAAAATCATTACAGCTTCCAATCTATAGCATAATTAGATGGTAACTACTCTAAGGCCCACACAAAATAAAAATCTAAAGGTCCTATTGAGAGCATATTCATAAGTCTTCAGCTTTATCACAACCAAAATTATGTCAAATCTAGAATTAAAAACATTATGTTTGCCTAAAAAAATTAATCTTCATTTGTTACCTGAACATTATATATTTCATTATCATCCACCTTTATACTATCAAAACAAACCTATCATCCTTTATTTATATGTATTTACCATCTTTGGCTATACTTTCCTTTGTAGAGGTTACAAAGACGTATTTTCTCAATGCTTGAAGGAAATAGAATCAATGACTAATGAGGATCACAAAAACATTTTTGAAGTCCAAATCTATAGTAGGATCTTAATAGAGTAGCTATTCAAAAGAGGTGTGGGCTAGAAATTTATATAATTGATTATTCTAGTTGTATCATTTATTAATTAGGACATGCATCTTCACATTAGTAGGAACAATAGAAACATTTACCTAGCCAAAAATATTTACCTTACCATTACCATTCACCTTCCTCTTATCGTTGTTTCATACCCTGTCATTTACCTTACCTTATCACTTAGGGGAAACCCTCTTACCAATATATCTAATTAACATCTTATCATGCCTTTACTATTGAACAAATCATGTTTTTAGACACTTTACCCAAGCCTATTTTGATATTGGTTCCTTTGGTTCTTCTCACACCTTCTACAAGGGGATTCTAATCTAGTTTTAGCAGTTTCAAAATTGTATGTTTAAATGGTAGTCTATAAAAGTAGTGTGATAGTGGATTTATAAAGTTATCTTTCATTTACCTTTAACTGGTTCTAGTAATTATAATTGTATATGGGTAAATTAGTATCCCACCTTGTGTTATTAATTATAACTACCTATGGTCAAATTAATACCATAGAGCTATGCCATTGTTTCCTAATTATAACTGCTTATGGGCAAATTAGGAGTAACACATTTTACCATGCATTATTACATCACCTTACCATTTTTATTCTTATTTGCATGGTAATTTTCTTTAATTTGTGAACTCATTGTGACCTAGTTAGTTCTCACTACCTTTTGGGTGGATAGAAATAATATGACTTGAGGTCTTAATGGGACTATGTAAGTTGTGCTTAATTCACATTGAGTTCAGCTCAATACCCCTTTTCCATATGCTCTCATAATTTTGAGAGAAACTTAAGCCAATTATCTTGACATTTTTTGAGTGGTATCTTATTAGTCTCTAAAGAGTTAAATTATCTCAAAAATCCTAAAAACATTCAAAATTTTCAAAATCCAAAAATATGTGTCTTTTTTAGACCTAGTCAATCATCCTTTATCCACCCTACTAAGGAAATCCATTATTTTTTTATCCATTTAATTTCCTTTAGGTGTGTGACCTTTCCCTTTACATATATCTTTACTTGGGGGCACTACCTGTAAACACTTAAAACTAGTCATAATTGGATTTTGACCAGACTTTGGACCAATTCCTACCAACCATTACAAATTAAGCTTAAAATCACTGAACATCCTAAATTTTCTTGCACATCATTCACAAAATCTCATAATTATGTTGAGACATCGATAATTTTTGTATCCTATCATATGCAACAATAACCTCTCATATATTCATCTCTAATCATCCTACGACATCACAACAATTAATTTGGCCTATAGACCTGTTAAGTGGGGCACATGAACAAATATAAAATATTGAAAGAGCTAAATGGATAATCATAATTAATTAACAATATAAATCAAATTAAATTCCTAGTTAAATTTCCCATGTGTAACTAATGAATAACTAAAAAAATAAATTCAAAAATACAAATATCCTAGCCTTTCATCATGACCTTTGTGAGTTGTCAATCTCTTTGGAAATATCATAAAATATCTCATTTTAGAGACCCATGCCTATTCATTATAAATCATGATTAAATGATAACTATTAACTCTATTGGGGTTATATTTGACTCACCTAGGTTAATTTTAAACCCATTTCAAGCCTTAAGTATACCTTGACTCACCTTGGGTTAAGGTTAGATCCATTTTTTATAAATACAAAGCCTTGTCTATTGAATTTTAAGATCTCATAAGCCAAAGTTATAATTAAAATTTGGAGAGAGATAAGATATTTGAATTAGTGTTATAATGCAAACATTTCCTTATAATTAGTGTTATAATGCCAAAATCTTGAGCCAAAAAACGTCAAAGCCAATAGTGCTAAGGAGAGAAGGAGATACACAACCTTCATTGTAAAAGACTCTTCGATGCAAAAATTGATCAAGTCACTCAATAATGAATTTGAAGATCCCAAGGAAGGTAAAATATATGTTTTATTTTGAATTTTAGTTTTGTTTTCATTTTTATTTTGTTACAAAGCTCACCCCTAAGATTTAGGCTTAGAGTATAAGTGTTAGTGTGTTTATTAAATTTTTTATTCCTTGAATTAATATATTAATAACCTCATTTTTTGTATTTATATCATCACAAATAGCATGTCTGGTGGGACCTTTAAGTATCCCATATAGCAAAGAGATGAAAATGTTACTCTTAGTTTTTCTATTGAGTGCTTGAAAATCTTCAAAAGTTGAGTTTAAACTTGTTTTTCACTAATTCTATTTTTTAGTGACACATAGTTAACACAGAGATTGACATCAGTTCTAGAATAACTTATGTTGATCCTACCAAAACTAACATTGATTCACCAAGAATTGACATCGACCTCTATGTTCAGAATAGTAGGTTGATAGGCCATCTTTTGGAGCTTCATTTGGGGTCATTCAAACTCCATTTTTTTATGATTTTTTTTAAAAACCATGTGTTTTCTCCTAATTTTTAAAAATATGATATTAGTTTACCTTTAATTTGCATAAATGTTTCAAAAAATCTCTAAAACCCCATAACATTTTTTTCAAGACCCAAAGGCCACAATCAGACATTTAAAACACCTCTAACTTACAATTTTCACATTTCAAATTGGTGTTTTAAGAATCTTTTTATTTAAATCATTTTCATTTTTTTCAAGATTTTAACAAAAAATTCCAAAGGGACAAATTCCATAATCATTTCACCTTGGTGCATTAAAATAAACACTCACACTTAGATTACATATTCTTAAGAGTGTTTTGTTTTATGCTTGTTCTGTTAAAGTTGTTTATTTTTATAAAATGATTGATGCATGTATGATCTCCCCTATTACCTTTACAGAACTTAGGTAACCAAAATCACTCTTTATTTATATTTGTGCCTTGTCTAAAGGCATGAAAAAAACATTGTTAAGGCTCTCCTCAAATATGTATGGTTTGGGTGACCCAAAGGCAACCCTAAAGTATTTTCACTCATCTTTCATTTTTATGCAATTCAGATCATGACTGTGAGTTCATTGACTCCTCATGGGTTTTATAGGGAAGAATTAAACCAAGAGTTTATCTTTTGACATTATTTCAACCCCAATCCATGGTGGGGTATACAAATTTAGGTTAACTTACTATGACATTTACTTGAGAAATTAAGAAAACTCTATTAGTAAGATACTATCTTGAACTGTAGGGGAAACTCTGACATCGTACTACACTAAGCAAGTAATGTATGTAGTGGTTTTGAAAAGGATAAGACCTTTCCATAACAAGCTAGTTAACGTGGATCTAAATGATATGAGCATCCCTTATGTTAGCCACACTTGGGACCATCTATAAATGCATGAAAATTTATTTTTAAAATAACCCCACTTGTCATGGACATACTGTTGATGCAGGTGAGTAGCCCAAATTTCCATGTCACCATATAATCTCTTGAGAGAAGGGTGTGTAAAAACCCTACTTATTCATGAACTTTTATTTTTGGATTAACACTTAAAATGCTCTTAAGAGAATGTATATAGATGGAATTTGATAGCACTATATAACATTGTTAATTTTAGGATCTAGGACATTACACTTAGGTATTTGCTTTATTTTATCCTTTATTACATGGTCTTACATCTAGTATATCTATTTTGTTTATTATACCATGTCATAACAAGTTTTTTAATATATTACTCCTTTATTTGAGGAGATGTTATGCTAGCCATTTTTTATCACATACATTTGCCTTAGTCTTTTAAAAAATATTTGTGTGTGTGTCATTTGATTGGAAAGGGTAAATTTACGCTACTCAATCCATTTCAATTTTTGTGCTTTGGAGTCTAGAAACAAAAAATTGATTACATCTTTAGAGTGTGATAACATTGTTACACTACTTGAATCATTTCATAGAGTTTCTTGCCTTGTGCCAAATGCCAATTTTCAAAACCAATCTATGCACACCTTTTGTATCTTTTTCTAGTGTCGTTATTCCATTCAAATTTGTCCAACTTGTTGTTTGATCAAATAAGCCTAGTTTTCCTAAATTCAGTTTGTTATTAACCTTACAAAGTAAAATTCAAAAATTAATTGATTTTTATTTATGCCTTGTATAATTTGGGCCAAGACACTGATCTTTATCTTTTGGTTTGTTCAACTTAGGTTAATTCTTCACCCAATTTGAAAACTATTGTTTATGCCTAAATTTGGGAGAAACAACCCATCTCTCCATATGCCTTTTGTTTCATGCCTCATACCAATTGACCAAGTCCATTTTTTATTCCATATGCCAAGTCTATGCTAAAGTGTTTTAGATTTGTTAGATTAAACTCTCACCTTGTTTTTAAGTATAGATCTTGTGCTTATTCTACTAAAATGCCTATTTTGAGCCTATATTTTGATGTTGTGTTTGGACAAAATACCTAGTGACTTTTATTTATTTAGATTAGACTTGTTTGGATTATTTTGGACCTAGTTTTTGGCATGCTAATTTTTATTTAGCCACTTGACCTTTTATGTGAGACATTTGACATTAGACTATTTTAGACCAAGTTTTAACACTAACCATTTTGGAGATACAGCTTCATCCTTTGACCAAGTTAGACCAAGTTCAAATAATTTATCCTTTGGATAATGTTTTTAAGATTTTATATAACTCTAAGCCTTTTTACAAAGCATTTATCATTAACTTGGATATGTCTTGTTACACTTATGGTGGAGTCATCTACAATACAAGTTATGATAGAATGGCTACACAAATTGACTTTATTCTAGTTCTCTATGGTCAAGAAGTGCTTTGTGATATGGATCCATATCCTCTTTACAATCCTTAATCTAGGGAATAAGGCCAAGCACTATGTTTGGTGGTACATTTTTTAGACCAATTGATGTACGATGTTCACCATCTCATCTATCATGGTGTCTGATCCCCCACCTATACCATTAACTCTCTTTTGGATTGTACGAGTAACCAAGCTCACAAACATATAAAGATACCATATTAGCACCTCATCCTTTAACTTGTGTAAGTAATCAAGATCCAAAATTCCATACCATTTCTATACCAAGACCTCATCCTTTGGCTTGTGTGAGAAATCAAGGTCCATATGCCCTACCATTTCTATATTATGACCTCATCCTTAGGCTTGTGTGAGAAATCAAGCTCCACAACTCCCTACCATGTCTATATTAAGACCTCTATTTTGGCTTGTGTAATAAATCAAACTCCAAAATTCCCTACCATTTCTATACCAAGACCTCATCATTTGGATTATGAAAGAAACCAAGCTCCAAATGTCCTACCATTTCTATACAAGACCTTATCCTTTGGCTTATGTAAGCAATAAAGCTCCACAACACCCTACCATTTATACACCAAGACCTCATCCTTTAGATTATGCAAGCAACCAAGCTCTATAATTCCCTACTACTACCATTTCAGGCCATTCCACATATAGTAAGTCATTATCCCAATGAGGTTGTCCAATCACAACTTGACGGGTCATAGTTACTATCTTAGACCTTAAGCTAGCCTTTGTTAAGCCTATCATTATCCAGATATCAACCATTATTCATCCATTGCCAACAATTCCCCACTTTAGAAAATCCCTACAAATTTTCAAACCAAAACTAAGCCAATCAGTACCTCTTTAATCAAGCCAATCATTCAAAGACCAAGATGTATTCAAAACTAATATTTTACAACTAATTATAAACCAAGGCCAAGAGAACCAACCAATCCATAATGTTTTTTGTTGAAAAACTTATTTGTGATGAGTAAACCTATAATGAATCACCTTTTGATACTATCCTTGTTGTCAGTGAGTCTCACTCTAACAAGCCAGTCGTTGTTGAGTCATTTATTAATGATTATAATAGCCTTTGGGAAAATCATTACCTCAAACATATGCCTATTTTTAAAGAGCCTCCTTTGAACAAGCCAGTCTTTGTAGATTTTTATCTTGACCTATTTCCCATCAATAAGGAGTCACACTCTGATAATCTAGTCTCTTCGGAACCCATTATGCCATCATAGTCGATTACCTGTCTAAAACCAAACATTCAACAAGACATCATTATAGCAGCATCCACACTAGATAAAAAATCAACATTAAATTTAGGTTTTATTCTTGAATCAAAATTATATTTAGTATTATAATTAGAATCAATGTCAGCCTCAACATCAGATTCAGAGTCCTTTGAGTCAAAATTAGCTTCAAAATTACAATATGTTCTTAGTTTTTATAATATTGGTTACATATGCCTTATCGATCGATTTGAATATATTTTTTATCCTTATATGATTTTCAAGGATGATTAATTTAGCTTTGATATAAGTTCTAGTATCTTATACAAAGATTATGTAGCCTCTTCCCATTCCATTGCCATTCAACATGACATTACCACCAACCAACCTAGCCATTATATTAACATTCCACCTCCCACAAGTGTTGAATGGGACCAATAGAATAACACCTTATTTAACTGAATCCATGGTGACATATCAATTATAGAACATTAGGGGGACAAAGACCATATTTATGCAAAATAAGAGCAATCTCCTAGTGAAACCTTTTTAGAGGCACTAGGAGGAAACTAAAATCTAAACTTAACATCTTCTAGTGAAACCTTTTTGGAGGTGCTAAAAGATAATCAAACTCAAAAGCTAACATTCCTTAGTGAAACCTTTTTAGAGGTGATATGAGACAATAAATACAACTTTATTGATGAAAATCTCTTCATAGCACTAATAGCTTAGCATAATAGTTTTTAATTACTTGATGAAGACATTATCAAAGATGACATCAATATAGCTTCAAATCAATAACATAATCATATGGTATCTACTCTTAATCCCAAATAATAGAAAAAAATAGTGGTCCTATAAAGAGCATATTCAAAATTATTTGACCCTACCACAAACAACATTATGTTGAATCCAAAATTAGTAACATTGTGTGTACCTAAAAATGTCAATCTTCATTTGTTGGACAATCACCATACATTCCATTATCATCCACCTCTAATTGGCCAAATAAAACCTAGCATCCACTATGTATCCATATTTACCATATTTGGTTTCACTTTTCTTTATAGAGGCTAAAAATATATCTTTTATTGACATTTTAAGGAAACAAAATCAATGACCAATGAAGATCACAACAACATATTTAGATTCTAAATCATCATTTGATTCTTGATAAATCATCTTGTTGTCATCAAATTATGTACCCTAGGACGTTCTATGAAACTCCTTTAATTTGATGCAACATTGAATCATCCCTCAAGTTTGTGGGAACTTGTAAGAGATATGAGTCTCTAGGATTTAAAAGTGATAGCTCCTTGTATTCTTATCTAAGTGTCTATCACCTAATCTACTGCTTGTTCATGAAAAGAGTCAAGAATTTGCATAAAATAGAAAAACTATGCTAAAGAGGTGATCCACCAAGAATTTATCCCATCAACTATCACACTTCTACTAAGTAAATATATTTTCCAAGACTAATTCCATGCATTGAAAGATACTAACATAGTGTTTCAATGTGAAGGTAACATGCTTGAGATAATCAAAAAGATAATCAACCTAAGGGGTAGATTGCACACTATAGATACAATTGCATAATTGAAATAGAGTTTGATACATTAAACATACTTCACATGACCTATTAACATCATAACCTTTGTTTAAACATGAAGGATAAATGGAATAAGGATGATGTTATCACTTAGCTCTACTATACATCACTCACATACTCAGATTAAAATTCAATACTCAAAATTAGTTGTGTATTCAATGTCCAAAAGAAAATTACAATGTCATTTTAGTATGGTTTCACCATACCAAAAATTTGGTCCTCTATAATTTCCAAAATGGCTCAATTTATATAACTTTTAGGAAGGGGGAGGGAAGAGAAGCTGAAGAGGCACAAGGACATGTGTCCACATGTAAGAATTAGTTATAGATGCAATAGAGAGATGGATGAGGTGAGACATGTCATGCTAGGAGGTTTACTTTTACAAAACAAGTCATGACAATGGTGGAAATTGGCATAAATCCTTTAGGATTGGCATAAGAAAATACTTCTATCAAATATCATCCATGTGCATTCAAACTAAAAACAAAGAAACTGACATATTTCACTACTAAGGAGAATAAAACTCATGATGATATTTAGAAGATGTTTTTTCTAACTACTATCTATATTTTATACACCTTTAGTCGTCAACTTCATAGAAGAAATGACTCGAACCATCAACCTATCCATTTTGCTTACTTTGTCTACAATAGATGCTTGAGATTCACACATTTATTACCTCCATGTCTGCTCTCACATTCCCATCAAGTATTTTGAATAGAAACAACTATTTCTTATAGTTTGAAATTGATGTTTTGTGGGTCATCACCTTTTGGGTATTTCCTTTACACTTTTTATCTTGAACCTTTGTTGTAGATAATTTTCCCATAAGAATTCATTAGACAATCTTTCCAAAAGAATTTGTCTTTGAGAGCTCTATTTGTATCAGATAAAATGTTCAAAATAAATGGACCTTATCACCTTTTCAAGTTTTCTAAAAGAATTATTTAGATAATTTCTCTCAAATAATTCATTTAAACTTTCTATTTGGCCCTTTAAAAAATCGAAATGGTTCTTCAGAAGATTTGAAAGTGTCCATTTAGCCTTAGAATGTCCCTTTGGAAAAGTTGCAACATACCCTTCAAAAAAGTTGCAAGGGTCCTTTTTGGCTTGAAAGAGTCATTCATAAAATTTGAAAACTTCCCCTTGAAAAGCCTAAAGTGCCCTTCATAATTTTTTTTTGGTCCATTTTTCTTCCAAAGAACCCTTCAGACTTTTTATAATGTACCCTTTGAACTTTTTGAAATGTACCCTTCAAACTTTTTGTAAAGGGCACTTTCTCCACAATAATTCCTTTAGAAAATTTAAAGTGGACCTTTTCTTTATAAAATATACCCTTCAAAAAAATGAAAGTGCCCTTTGAAAAAATTACAAACATACCCTTCAAAAAATTTACAAGGGTCCCTTTTGGCTTGAAGATATCTTTCAGAGAAATTGTAAAGTACCTTCAAAAACATTGTGCGGATAATTTATCCAAAATAATTTGTAAAAAATTAAAACAAAAAACATGAAAGAATTCCTTAAATAAAAACTAAGTATTATACTTGGCCAAATTTGAAAGGTGCAAACTTGGGGTTGGAATTTGACCAACATTCTTGGTGATTCTTGGCCATGGCATGTCTGTTATGCCTAAGACTAGTTGACTAAATCCTTCCATTAGGCATAGAGTCATGAAAATGAGCACTCATATTGTCATGAACAGACCTTGGATTCAAATAACATAAGTTTATTGACTCACACACACAAAATCAAAAATACACACACCAAATAAAGGAAAGGAAATACACTCATGCTATGAAGCACTTAGGAAACACAAGACAAACTAAAACAAACATACTCAAACACTAAAACACTTGATATGAACACTTCTTCTTGGATTGAAGGGGTATCTTGAAACCTTTTTGGCTTCAGGACATAGAGGGATGAATGAGGAATGTAACCTCTTGATATTTGGCATCAATGCCTCTATCTTCTTCATGGTGCTCAATAAGAAACAAGCAGCTCCAAATAGATTAGCCATAGAAATGAAATTTTCTTATATCTCAACAAATTCAATTTTCTCATAAGATTATTCAACTTTGACCTCCAATGGTGATGTAACAAGGCTTGAATTCTTGTTTTCCATGATATTCTCAATGAGATTAGGTTTCTCCTCTTGACATATGAGGTCAGCAAGCCGATGCTCTTCATGTTCTAATGCAGTTAAGGGTGGTTCAAAATTAGATAGAGGTATGGACTCATCTCCAAGAACTATGTCTTTTACCTTAGTTTCATGAGACTCTTTCAAGATTGAAACTTCTTGAGGAGTGACTTGACCTTTATCCTTGATAGTGCACTACACTTCATGCTTGAGATGGTCATCTACAACTTCATGATCAAACATGGAGTCATCTTTCTCTTGGTTCAAGAAGGGTGAGTTATGAAATTTCAATGATAAATTTTTGTTCTTCATCACTTGTGTCATCCTCTTGCTCTATTGCAAACTAAACTTATTCCTCCTTTGATGCTTCCCTTAAAAGAGTTTCTTCTTTAAGGAGAGGGATTATGGAAGAGAGACATATAGGTCTATGGGTTGGGGATGGAGTGTGGTAGTCATGGATGGGCATGGAGATGGGTGAAACCTCTTGAATGGGATCTTAAGGGAGAGGTAACATAGGATGACCAATAATAAGGGTATCTTTTTCATACAATCTTTCATCATCCTCTTCATTTTCTTGAGGCTCGTCATAGTATTTTAGAGATTCTTTTATAGATGCAACTTGTTCCATATCCTCCTGAGTTTCCCATTTCTCTAACCTATCAATCCACCATTAAAAAGCCTTTTTTCTATAGAGAATCCTTCACTAATTCCATATTTATTCTCTTCTTCAACATACCCCCACATGTCTATCAACAACCCAACTAAAACCCTTAACCAATCCACAAGACCACCAAGAGTTTCATCACAACACTTATCTAGCACACTCATATGTTTTTCCAATTCTATAAACTTGGTATAACTATCCACACATTTTGAGAATGAGAGGTGTAGTAAGCTTAGACAAAGTGACTAGGTTATTTAACTTATTCAAGCAAGGTTTTGAAAGCTTCATAATTTTCCTCCCAACTAATGGTATTGCTTGACTCATCATGACAAATTTGAGAGGAATATGGGTCATATGGTTGGTCAATAATAGCATACTCATTTAGAAAATAACTAGGTTGACCATAGGACTGCCATGACTCATAATGGGTGGTATTCTTTATAGGGATATTGAGAAGGGTAGAAAGGTTCATGAAAAGGTTGATAGGGAGGTGTATGGTAAGGATTCTCCTCATATCCATCCATATCAACTTCATAAGTCACATGAAAAGATAAGAATTGATTAAAATCTTTATCAATAGATACCTAGGCTAATTACAACTAGAAATTCGTTTGGAGTCACCATTGGTGTTTGATTGGATGCTTCTAAAAGTTGATGAGAGAGAAGACACACCAATAATCTTCCCACTATTTAGACCTGGTCCCACTAGGCATTCTAAAACTATTGTCATCAAATTGTGCACCCTAGGATGTTCTATGAAACTCCTTCAATTTTATGCAACATTAAATCATCCCTCAAGTTTGTGGGAACTTATAAGATAGATGAATCTCTAAGATTGAAAATGGCTAGCTCCTTGGATTCTTCTGTAAGTGTCTATCAACTAATCTATTGCGTATTCATGAAAACAGTCAAGAATTTTCATAAAATAGAAAAACTATGCTAAAGAGGTGATCCACCAATAATTTATCCCACTGACTATCACACTTCAACTAAGTAATAATGTTTTTTAAGACAAATTCCATGCATTGCAAGATACTAACATAGTGTTTCAATGTGAAGGTAACATGCTTGAGACAATCAATAAGATAATTGACCTAAGGGGTAGATTGCACACCATAGATACAATTGCATACTTGAAAGAGATTTTGATACATTCAACACACTTCACATGACCTATTAACATCAGAACCTTTGTTCAAATATGAAGGATAAAGGGAGTAAGGATGATGGTATCACTTAGCTATATTATACATCACTCACATACTCAAACAAAAATTCATAACTCAGAAATGGTCTTGTATTCAATGTCCAAAATCAAAGTGCAATGTAATTTTAGTAGGGCTTCACCATACCAAAAATGTGGTCCTCTACAATGGCCAAAATGGCTCAATTTATAGACCTTTTAGGAAGGGGAGGGAAGATAAGCCAAAGAGGTACAAGGACATGTGTCCACATGTGAGAATTAGTTATAAATGCATGAGAGGGATGGATGAGGTGATCCATGTCATGCTAAGAGGTTTACTTGTCCAAAATAAGTCATGAGAATGGTGGCAAGTTGCATAAAGCCTTCAGGAGTGGCATAGGAATTACTTTTATCGAAGATCATCTATGAGCATTCAAAACTAAACATAAAGAAGCTGACACATATCACTACTAAGGAGAATAGAACTCATGATGATAGTTAAAATATGTTCTTTCTAATTTCTAACTATATTCTAGACACCTATAGTTGTCGATTTCATGGAATCAATGACTCAAACCATTGACCTATCTATTTTGCTTGCTTTGCATGTACTAGATGCTTGGGATTCACACATTTGTTACCTCTACATTTTCTCTTGCATTCCCATCAAGTCTTTTGAATATATATAGCTATTTCTTGTAGTTTTAAATTGACATTCTATGGGTTATCACCTTTTGAGTATTTCCTTCAAAGTTTTTGTCTTGACCCTTTCTTGTGGACAATTTTCCTGCAAGAATTTATCAAACAGTCTTTTTGAAAGAATTCATGTCTTTGAGATCTCTATTTGTATTAAAAAAAATTTGAAAGAAATGGACCTTAGCAACTTTTCAAGTTTTTTAAAAGAATTCTTCAAATAATTTCTTTGAAATAATTCCTTTGGAATTTTTATTTGGCCCTTTGGAAAATTGAAATAGTCCTTTGGAAGATTTGAGAGTGCCCATTTAGCCTTACAATGTCCCTTCAAAAAATTTGCAACATACCATTTGGAAAAGTTACAAGGGTCCTTTTTGCTTGAAAGAGTCCTTTGAAAAATTTTAAAATTGCCCCTTGAAAAAATTAAAGTACCCTTCAGAATTTTTGTTTGGTCCATTTTTCCACAAAAGAACCCTTCAGACTTTTTGTAATGTACCCTTTGGACTTTTTGAAATGTACCCTTTGTAATTTTTGTAAAGGGCACTTTTTCCACAAGAATTCCTTCAAAAAATTTGAAGTGGACCTTTTCTCTATAAAAGATACCCTTCATAAAAATGAAAGTTCCCTTTGGAAAAATTACAAACATACCCTTCAAAAAAGCTGCAAGGGTCCCTTTTGGCTGGAAGATATCTTTCAAAGAAATTGTAAAGTACCTTTATAAAAATTGTGTAGATAATTTGTCCAAAATAATTAGGCAAATCTTAAAACAAAAAACCCAAAATAATTCCTTAAAGGTGTAAACAAAGACCAAAATGAATTTTATAAAAAGAAAAGACTTGGTATTTTTGTGGGCTTTATCAAAGACCATTTCTTTTGAAGGAAAACTAAGTATTGGACTTGGCCAAATTTGAAAGGTGCAAACCTGGGGTTGGAATTTGACCAACACATCTATTTAGAATATATGTGGACTATCAATTTACATGATTTATGATTCTCGTCGTATCATATGTTGATTAGGGTGCATCTCCACATTAGTAGGAACAAAAAAAAAATTACCTAGCCAAAATCCTATACCTTGCGAAAAACCATACCTATACCTAGACAAAAACATCTACCTTTGCTTTTCTATTTATCTTACCTTATCACTTGAGGGTAACCCCATTACCATTATATCCAATTACCACCATCATCTTAAATAATGCCATACCCTATACCATTTTACCATACCTTTACTACTGACTAAACCCTATTTTTAGCCATCTTACCTAACCTTTTTGATATTGGTTCCTTTGGTTCTTCCTACACCTTCTATGAGGGGATTCTGATCTAGTTTCAAAAGTTTTAAAATTCCATATTTAAATTCTAGTCTATAAAAGTAGTGTGATAGTGGATATGGAAAATTATCTTTCATTTATGATTAATTGGTGCCACTGATTATAACCACCTATGGGAAAATTAGTATTCCACCTTGTGTTACTAATTATAACCACATATGGGAAAATTAGTAGCATACACCTATGATGTTGTGTCTTAATTATAAATACATATGGGTAAATTAGGAACAACACCTTTACCATGATTTACCACACACCTTGTCATTACTATTTTCATTTGCCTTATCATTTGCCTTAATTCACAAACTCATTATGACATAGTCAGTTCTCACCACCTTTTATGTGGGTGGAACTACTATAACTTGAGGTCCTGATGGGACTATGTACGTCATGCTCAATTCATGTTGAGGTTATCTCAATTCCCCTTTTTAATATGCTCTCATCATTTTATGATTAACCTAGGACAATGATCTCACCACTTTGCAAGTGGTATCTTTTTAATCTATAATGAGTTAAGATACCTCAAAATTCTAAAAACATTCAAAATTTTCAAAATCCTAAAACATTTATCCTATTTAAACTTGATCAATCATCCTCGATCTACCTTACTAGGTTAAATCTATTGATTATTCTAATCCATTCCACTACCATTGGGGGTGTGACCTTTCCCTTTGTATATATCCTTGCTTAGGGGAATCACCCATTTATCATTCTATTGAGCCTTCATGCATAGATATTGACTTGATTAACAATAAGATGCTTTCTATTGCTTTTTTTTTAAGCTTTCTATGTATTTGTTTTTTTTTTTTGCCTATTTGTTTGCTTTTAGTAATATGCCTCAACTTAGTCTATATGTGTTCATTGGGTGATTCCTTACACATTATTCTTGAGTCCATTCATATTAATACATCAATATTATCATTATGTTTTTTATCATTAGTGTATTTTTTTCAATTGTTTATTAGATCGTGAGTTAGTCCTTATACATATTTTAGTAAAGTTCTCATGGTGTTCTATCATGAGGCCTATTGTCATGTGCTATAGTAAAAATCAGCTTGGGAAGTCTTAAAAATAATGGAGCTACAAAGAATTCTCCTTGGAACCTTGGAAAATCCTCCCACCCTCTTTAATCAAATCAACCCATTAATCATTCTAGTTATATCAATGCTAATAAGGATAATCATCTCCACATAAATAGGAATAATAGAATCATATCTTGGCCAAAAACATTCAACTTGGCTAGAAGCATTTCCCAAAACCCATACATTAGCCAAAAAAATTTACCTTGGACAAGAACATTTACTTCTCCATTTACCATTTACCTAGCCATTTTCATTTGTCATTTCCCTTATCATTATTTCATACCCTACCATTTTCCTTGCCTTATCATTTGGGGGCAACCCTCTTGCCATTTTATCTAATTTTCATGCCATCATCATCCTAATAATGTTATACTCCATTGCATCCTACCTTACCGTCCCTATTAGACCAAAGACTATTTTTAGTCATCCTACCCAACCCTTTTTGATCTTGGTTCCCTTGGTTATTCCTTCACCTTCCATAAGGGGATTTTGATCTCATTTTAGCAATTTTAAAATTTTGTGTTTAAATGACATTTTATGAAAGTAGTGTGACAGTGGATTTGGTAAGTTATCTTTCATTTACCATTTGACTAGTGTTATTAATTATAACTACATATGGGAAAATTAGTAGTCTACCTTGTGTTACTAATTATAACTACCGATGGTCAAATTAGTATCACTAACCTATGCCATTATTTCCTAATTATAACCACCTATGAAAAAATTAAGAAAAACACCATTACCATGCATTACCACATCACCTTATCCTTACTATTATCATTTTTCTAGCCATTTTCCTCAATTTTAGAACTTGTTGTGACCTAGTCAGTTCTCATTGCCTCTATTATTGGTGGAACTACTATGACTTGAGGTCCTAATGGGATTATCTAGGTCTTTTTTGATTCACATTGAGGTTAGTTTAAACCCCCTTTTCTATATGCTCTCACCATTTTAAGATCAACTTAAGCCAACACTCTTGCCATTTTAAGAATAGGTATCTTGTTAATCTCTAACAAGTTGAGATACCTCAAAATTCCAAAAACATTCAAAAAATTTAAAATCCAAAAACACTTGTCTTATTTAAACTTAGTTAGTCATCCTTGATCTGCCCTACTAGGAAAAATCCATTATTAGGATTCTTTCTTTGGCTTTCAAACTTTTGTGTGTTTGTTTGCTTAGTTGTTTGTTTATTTGCTTTTTCTTGTGCCTTGACTCAATATAATGCATTCATTAGGTGATTCCTTGAGCATTATTCTTGATTCCATCCCTATGCATACATAAACATTATCATCATGGTCTTTATCATTGGTGCATTATTTTCAATTATTTATTGGATTGGGAGGCAATCCTTATGCATATTTTGGCAAAGTTCTCATGGTATTCTATCATGAGGCATACCATCATGTGCTATAGCAAAAATAAGATTGAGAAGTCTTACAAGAAATGTAATTATAGAAGTTTATCCTTGGTAACCTCAGCAAATCCTCTCACCCATCTTGATCAAATCAAACCATTGACCATTCTAGTTGTATCAATGATAATAAGGATGAACATCTCCACATTAGTAGGTATGAGTAAATGATTTATTATTTTTGGGGAAATTAGTGTTTAATTCCTAAATAATAAAAGGGTTTGAGGAGGATAAAATTAGTAAATAATATTCCAAATTAAAGCTACCAATTTTTGATATTTAATTACAATTTGACTTTTTTTTTAAATAGTAGTGAGAGAGAGAAAATTAAACTTATATTATTCTATATTGATCCAACTGAGATAGGGTCTAGAAATTTGTGTGCAAGCCTAGGACACTATCACAAATAATATCCTAAACTTTATTTTTTGATTGGATAGGAGCATTGAAATTGGACACCCTAGGATCTGACACTATAGTCCT
The DNA here is from genome assembly GCA_037957365.1 of Torreya grandis. Lineage (NCBI taxonomy): Eukaryota > Viridiplantae > Streptophyta > Pinopsida > Cupressales > Taxaceae > Torreya > Torreya grandis. The sequence continues at coordinate 759,927 of JARHVA010003596.1, read as the reverse complement.
TTCCTAGTGATATTGTCCTGAGGATCTAATCTTTTTGGGTTTTGTTTGCCTGGTTAGTGTGAGCCTATGTACCAAATTTTTGAGCCTTGATATCAATAAAAATCCTTTTAGAGCTGATTTTATATGTCTATGTCTTATATGTACTTGAATAAAAAATTTGGCAAATAGGGAAAAAGGGTTAGTGTGTGTAAGATGCATTAGACATGTTTCAAACCCTGTGTATGTGCATGTTTCCTACATACCAATACTCTGAGGAGGGATCAAACCATATGTAGTTATCCCTTTAAGAGTTTTTGGTGCAATAGTGAATGAAAATACAAGAAATGCAAAAACTAGGTGTGTTTGAGATGATTAAGGGTTGGTGTAAGGACTTGAATTGGCTTGAAAGTGTATAGGTTAGTTATATGCAAATAATATGGAATATTTATTTTGTGGTCTTGATTGTATTCTTGCTTGCTTGAGTGATATTTTCCAACCCTCTCCAAATAATATTTGAATGGGATTTTATATGGATTTATTTGTCATGGGTTAGATGAAACTGGATTAGGCTGACATAATGAACAAGAAGAATTAGGGGAAAATGGTAATCTAGGATCAAATTGTGATTGGATAGAAGTTTTAGAAAGGTGACACCCTATGTTCCAGTGCTATAGTCCAACTTTGGTATTAATGTCTTTAGAAAACAAGACCTTGGGGTATCGATTAGTCATGAAGAGAGGGTCTTGGCTCAACTGGGATCAAGTCTAGAAGGCTAAAAATGATTGTAAATTAATGAGAGCAAGCAAGAGGGACCTAATGATTAGGTGTCATTATCCATGCTCAAGTTACCAATTTTTACATTTTATATGACTACATTTTTCCCCCCTTTATTTTAGTGATGCATCAAAGTGAAATACTAGGATAAAGGAAAATAAAATGTGTACCTAAACTTACCTACAAAGGTGAAGCCCATGAAGCTATGTGATGCTAAGTAATGTTGGATAGTGTATAGAGAGCATGTTATGCAAGTGTGAATCTATAAAAAGGAAAATAAAGAGTGGAAAAATTCTTATTATATTAAATATAAAACAAGAGCATATAAATTTGGGTAAAAAAAGAGAGAGAGGAAGAGAAAGGAATGAATACACCTCACCAAGTACGTGAACCAATATAAAACCTATTGTGATGTTGAGTAAGGTTGAGTAATACTAGATGTTTTGGATGATGTTAGACCAAAATTTATATCATGAATGGAGCTGAGTGCTCAATTCCCTATAAAGTGGCTCAATAATGCAAAGGCTATCTCTTTGGCTCCATTAACACCTACTAAGTGAAGATAGATAATCATGTGTGTGTTAATCAATGTTTGGACTATGTGTCCAATCCTTCTAAATAGGTGGCTCAAGAATACAAAGGCAGCCCTTTGGCTCCATCATTGCCCACTAAGTGAAGTTAGGTGGTCATACATGTGTTGATCAATGTTTGGATTGTGTGTTTGATCCCTCTAAAGAGGTGGCTCAAGAATGCAAAGGTTGGTCTTTTGACTCCATCATTGTCCCATAAACCAAAGCTATAAAATGATACCAGTATGAGATGTGTGTCATATGAGATGGTTCTTGAAGCCCATGAATATACTATGATCTGATAATGTTGGTGTGGATAGTTGAATGTATTCTAGAAACTAGACCACTCTTGGCCATTTTAAAATATGGAGATTAGGCTTATATGAAAGTGACTCTAAAACTGAGATCTAGCTTATGTGGAAGCCACTTGGGAACTCAAAAGTTAGGCTTGTATGAAATCCAAACCAAAATTATGCCAACCACCTACAAATGGAGTAAGGCATGCAACTACTAAGAATGTATGGATAATGTTAAACTAGGAAATAAAAGAAGAAAAAGTGTTGTGCAATCTACCCCTAATCACTAGTGTCTAAAACATAGATTTTGATCTAAAAGTTATACAAACTTTCATATCTAAAAATGGAAGTGAGAACCGATCATGACATGAATGATGCCCCCTATGTCTAAATTCTCTAAGAAAATTATATTGAAACTATTGATTCTAAATTAGTCTAATTGTGCAAAACTACAACTAAACCTACTTTTATGCATGCTTTTGGAAAATCTAGCTTTTTTGTTTAGATAGGAGCACCGAAATAGGACACCCTGGTGTTTATAACTATAGTCTAGTCTCAACATTTTTGTCTTGGGCTAAAATTTATAACTATTTTGGATTCTTGAATGTCTACCTAGTGAGTGGTTTGATGACTGGTTACTATTCTGGTTATTCTAAAATTGGATTTTTTTATCAATAAAAGCTATGATATCTATATCAAAACCCCTATTTGTCTCCCCCTATTCTAAGGGTAGGAATAGGTACCCTGTAATGACTACCCTTAGAAGAAGAATCCCTATAAGTGTGTTAAAATATAAAATATACATGATGTAGCAATGTTAATCAACAAGATATCTCAAGATATAACATGTTTTGAATTGAGAGATTGTTAGATCAATAGGGGTATGCCTAAAGAGATATAATAATGTGATAGCATGTGAAATGTACTAGAATTGAATTTAAAGTTTGGTTAGTTGTTAGTTGTTAGCTGTTAGTTTTTAGTTTTTAGTTATTAGTTGTTAGTTGTTAGTTGGAGGGATGGAGCATGATGTCCATCATGCCATGTAAGAAAAAATGAATAATGCATGATATATATCATGGCATTGCAAACAATCAAAAGCAATCAAGCAATAAGCATACAAGACAAGAAGAAAGAAGCATACAAGAGTGGCCAAGGGACATGAGCACATGTCACTCAAACTATAAATCAAGCATACAAGGCATGTGTAAATGCCACATACACATATATTTGAAATAAGTAAAATTGGCATTGAAGCCATAATCACATAGAGGATTACATGAAAAGGACATTGGCAAATGTCCTAAGGCACACACATGAATAGAAGAAAAAGACATTCACAAATATCCTAAGGTACATATAGGAAACAAACAAGAACTAAGAAAATGCAAATAATATAGCTATGCTAAGCAAGAAAAGAAATCATGTAAAAAATTAGAATTACAAACACATATAACCAATCAAAGCAACAAGTCAATGTATGCAAGACATGTTATTACAAGGCTAGGTATATATTGATAAATACATAAGTGATATATATTAGTGAGTGTTGATATATTAATCTTTGTAATCTAGTAAATAATGTACATCAACATGACAACTAAAGTGTGTGATGTAAGAATGACATAACCTGGATGGTTTAGTCATGTAGAGGATGCCCCTAGTGGGTATGTATATCAATGTATGTCTGGAATGTAAAAGTAGGATGCCCCCTCAATGGGTAGAGTGAAGTAATCAAACAGTTGGATGTGATTCCACACACTCAATGAAGATCAAGTGAAGCATGGTAATGAAGATAAATTGACAAACAATAGCATAAAATAGCAAATGTAAGTTTATCATTGTAGTAGAAATGTAAAGCATGGATAATGCATACAATCAAAATGTGTTTGCTGTTTTTGATATATTTGAATGTTTTTGGATTTTGAGTTATTTGAATGTTTTTGGATTTTGAGATATTTAAACTATGTATAATCAATCATAGGAAGACTATGTATAAGTAATATTGAGAAACTATGTACAAGTAAATAAAAGAAACTATGTAAAAGTAATTTGAAAAGATACTATGTACAATAAATTGAGAAATTATATACAAGGAAGCTGGGAAGGAATGATACTAACTAATGAGTCTCATAGGAGACTCCATATCATGGTGTCTTATACCAAACAAAGGAATCATGCTTGATTGTGAAGCATGAGGGAATGGTTGTGAATATGACTCTAAATATTTGGATTCATTGTTGATATCTTGAAAATCATATTAACCTATATTATTTCACTCATCATTATAATCTTGATTTTGAACCCATGGAATGCTAGTGTTGACTTTTGTTGTATCTGGATCTTTTCCTTTGATGAATTATGTCTATGAATGATTTGCCTTAGGATGTTTAATAAATCCCAAACCTTGGTGACAAACATTATAAACTGCTAGAATAGGAGTAGTGATGCCTTGAGCTTTTTTTCCCAACCCTTGACCTTGATAATAAGATTATTGTATATATTTTTGACCAAACCCATACTACTTTTAAATTTGATCCACATTTAAAGAGGTAGATCCGCATTTCTTTCATGCTTTACATGTGCTTGTGTTACTATTTGTTGTTCTGATTTTGTTGTTTGATCCTTTTGTTGTTCTGAGTTATGCTTTGGTAACCACTTTTGTACAATTACTAAATTTGACCCTTTGTGAATGTGTTCCTATGTCACTATGGATTGCTTGACTGATTTACCTTGTATAGGTTCCTCATTAAAAATTATATATTGTATATGTGTTTTCAATACCAAACATGAATCTGTGTGATGCCCATGCATTCTATGATATGCACAATAATATCTAGATCTTCTCACTAGATGTAGAGGAGGTAGTTTGATTAACTTAGATTTAATCATTTCCCTTAGTACCTCACTTGAACTCTTATTTAATATTTGAATACTTTTTGGATCACTAGTTATATTGTTATTTTATGCATAGACATGATTGGAACTAAGGTGCCTTTGAGGCTTTTGATTTATGATATGATTGGCTAGGTGAAGGTACATAGACATGATTGGCACTAGGGTGCCTTTGAGGATTTTGAATTATGATTTGATTTTTCAATGTTGTGATCTTTTCATGTAATAGTTGATTCTGCATTTGTAAATCTAAAATTAACTTGCTCATAATGGTGATTTTATCCCTTAGAGTCTCATAAGTGCAAACCCTAGTTTATTTCAATTAAACATATAAGCACATATGTTGAATATGGTTTGAAGAAGCTATAGGCTAAATGTATACATTATGAATAATAGTATAGGTTTCCTCACCTTTGGGAGGGGTGATAGCATGGACTTGGTTAGAGGGAAATTAGTTATCACCCTCTTCAGGGAGAGGAGGAGAAGTGATTTCTTTCCTTTACATGAAATGTGGCATTGAAACAAGAGTATCCAAGGAGGCATATACATCTAGGTAGAAGCCATGTATATGAGATAAAATGAATGTAAGTGGAGTTATAAATTGTATAACAATATGTTTAGAAAGAGCATTCCAAATGAGATATAGCATGTTTGGGATAAAGAATATGAAATTGTGCATGAACGTATAGAAAATTTTGACATGAATCATAACCTTTCTAACATATTTAGCATGATAAAATTGAAGATTTTTCCATATGAGAGATAGAAAGCAAGGGATAGAGAAATTAAAATTGAGCATGAATGTATAGAAACTTTTGACATAAATCATAAACTTTATAACATGTTTATCATGATAAACTTGAATATTTTTACATATGAGTGATATAAAGGGTAGAGATCATGAATTTTTGCATATAGGCATATAAGATTTTGACATATAACATAACATTTTGAATGTGTTTAGAAAAATGGAGTTGGTAATTATTTCATATGAGCAAAAGAGATTATGCAAAAAGAATTTTGAAATTTTGTGCATTTTTGGCAATGAGTTTTGTAATATCATCCCATATAATGAAACATAAGCATGAAATGCAAATGATGAAGCTTTGTACTAACATATGATAGACTTCATCATTCATGTACATGATAGGGCCCATTATGGTTTCCTTGTTATTTGAAAGAAATTTAAGAAAATTTTGTACATAAGTGAGAATCATTTTTGTAATTTGATTAAGGATGTAAGGTGATACCTCAAGAAGCAAATAGGTGATAGTACATGCAACTAAGGATTTAACAATGATAGTTTTTCAAAATACTATGAATTTTTGAAATTAAAATTAAATTTCTAAGTTAAGTATGCAAGTAAAAATTTAAAACTTTAAGTGAAAATATTTAATTTAATGGGACCTAGTGTATTTAACTAGGGTTTTGAGGAAAATAATTTTTTTTATATTACTATGATTTTTTTAAATTTGAAGTTATTTTCTGATTTTAATATGCAACTAAAAATTTAGAAAAATATTGAAAAATTACTGGGAGCTAGTTGTTGCAACTAGGGTTTTAAATAAAATTATTTTAAAATTTACTACTAAATTTTAAAATTCGGTATGAATTTTTGCTTTAAATATTCAATAAAAATTTCAAAAATGCATGGAAAAAATCAGCTAGGAATTTGCCTTGGGATTTATGGGGTTTTTATGCACAACTCAAAATAAGTCAGGTTCACCAAATGATTTATTATTTTTGGGGAAATTATTGTTTAATTATTAAGGAGAAAATTAGTAAATAATATTTCAAAATAAAGTTATTGATTTGTGAAATTTAATTACAATTTGACCTTTTCTAAAAATAGTAGTGAGAGAGAAAATTAAAATTATCTTATTTTATATCAATCTTACTGAGATAGGCTCTAAAAATTTGTGTGCAGGCCTGGGGCACTATCATAAATAGGATCTTGAACTTCATTTCTTGATTGGATAGGAGTGCTAAAATTGGACACCCTATGCTTCGATGCTATAGTCCTTAGTAATTTTGTCTTAAAGATCTAAGCTTTCTGGGTTTTGTTCATCTATTCAATGTGAGCTTATGTACCAAATTTTAGAGTCTCATTATTAATAAAACTCCCTGTAGATCTAATTTTATGTGTATGTGTATTTTATGCACTTAAATAGAAAATTTTACAAATAGAGAAAAGGGGTTAGTGTGTGTAATATACACTAGAAGTGCTTCACACCCCATGTGTAGGCATGTTTCCTATATACTAATAATTTAAGGAGGGATAAAGCCAAATGTAGTTCTCCCTTTAAGAGTGCTTGGTGAAATAGTGAATGAAAATGCAAGAAATGCAAAAATTAGGTGTGCTTGAGATAACTAGGGGTTGGTGTAAGGACTTGAATTAGATTTAAAGTGCATTAGTCATTTATATGTAGAGAATAAGGAAGATTACTTGAGTGGTCTTGCTTGTATTCTTGATTCCTAAAGTGATATTTTCCAACCCTCTCTAAATGATCTTTGAATGGGCTTGTATATAGATCTATTGGTCATGGGTTAGATGAAACCAGACTAGGCCAACACAATAAACATGAGGAATCAGGAAAAATGGTAATTTGGGCTCAAATTATGATTGGATAAGAATGTTGGAAAGGGGACACCCTAGGGTCCAGCACTATAGTCTAACTTTGAAGCTATTGTCCTAAGTAGATGGGACCTTGGGGGATGGATTAATCATGAAGAGAGGGTCCTAGCTTAGTTTGGATCAAGTCTGGAAGGCTAAGGATGACTAGGAATCAATAAAAACAAGCTTGAGAGTGAGAGTAAATAAGAGAGACCTAAGGATTGGGTATCATTACCCATGCTCAAGTTTCCAATTTTTGCATTTTATATGACTACACTAAATCATTACCTTTGATCAATTATT